>JAJHSJ010001528.1:0-183749 GCA_021015155.1 Magnolia officinalis | reverse complement strand
CGGATTGATGGATATCTCGGCTAATGAAATGGAGCATTGTTGCTTTAACAGTCTGCTTGGCCAATGAAATGGATCTAAAAAGCACTTCCAGATTGGAGGTTCTTGACCCTCTGATCAGTATCCTAAAAATGGAAGGTTATCTATAAAGGCCATATTTGAAAACTAGCACCTTCAACTTGAAAGATATTTGAGTTATTCCTCTGCACTAGATCCATAAGATTAATGGTCTAGATCAAGCCAACATGGAAATGTGTGCATCAGGATAGTCCCCATTCTGATAAAGGCAGGACTCTATAGCTGCTCTTAATCAATTCCTAACCATTATAAATTCAATGAATCAAAGAAAATCAAACCAATCTGATCCATGTATTTCCATGTGTATCCGTTGAAGTCATCCCATCCATTCATCCTTTCCAGCACCTTGGGCGAGAAATCAGAAAGTTGCAGCCCTGTTAGTGTTACTTGACCAGCTTGAGAAACTCAAAGGCTGTGTTTGGGCATTCAAGTGAACTGAACAGCGAGAATTCATTTTAATCAAAGAGGAAATGCCAAATATTGATGATGCTTCCCAGTTCCCAGTATTCATAATGAGTGAGTAGCCCTTAATTGCAGCTATGAGCCTTTCAAGTCCCACTTGAAAGTGACGTGAAAGTAACTCGGAACCTGGTTGGTTATTTGAAAGTGACATGAGTGTAATTTGGAGCCCAGTTCCTCATCATGAATGCTGCGGAAACTACAATTTCGTTATTTCCAATTAATTGCAATTCAATTTGATAGAGCACCCAAACAAAACAGTCAACTACTTTTCAGTTTTCAGCATTACAGAAAAAAGAATATTATCATTGTAAGTGGTCTTCTTACCTTGCGTAATCTGTCACAATCAGTAGCTAAATGCCATAGAAACTGCAGCACGGTGTTTATCTCGGCTTTTTTCAGTCTTTCGTGATAAGCACCGTCTTGTTTTATGTTCTTCAAATGCCATACTTCATCGGTCAGGCACGGGGCTAGTAAACTCTGAATCCTTGCCGGGTTAGGATGCTTGCACAATGTGGATCTGATGGCTTACAGACACCATCTTGTATGTGGATTCTTTGTCTCTCAAGTTCCCATATGCTCATGAGCAGGACATGCATAATTCTTCATCTGAAAATGCACATCATTTTGAGTTGGTTTAGTTACATTTCGTTCCCATATGTGAATCCATCTATGTTTTGTAGGTGAAGAGCGATTTGTAAAAAGAATCTCGGCTGCAAGGACAGTGAAGTTGTCCATCACCACTTATATCATTTTTGATATCTTTATGTTTCTCCATCTTGTGCTTGTTTTTTTGGCGTATTTTAGTTGAATGTCTTTCTTCCTTTAGAGAATGCTGGATCAGGCTGAAATTGTGGAGAAATCTTCAACATTAACACTACTCAAATCTGTCACTGGGGATCCAATATGTACATTATGTTTATGTCTTTTCTTTAATGCTAGTCCAAATCCCCTTCATAATCAATTGTTCTTGATGGAACTTCTGTTTTTGTTTCTCTATCCTCTAGCCTTTACTTATCCAGGTCAGGTTTCTACAATGGTTGTGCTGTGAAGGGTACCTTGCTTGTCAATAAAAAGGTACAAGTATTTTCATTTTCATTTTCAATTTTTTTTCCATCAATTTTTAGGTGAAACTTATAAAGATAATGTGAGATTTTGGTTAAGACCATTATTAACACTTGCCTGATTGGTGTGGTGCTTCTCATTTAGTAGTACTAACTTTGTTGGCAAATGTGTTATGGAGATTTTAGATTTTTATTTATTTGACTTTCAACATGAGTCCATGCCTGTTTGATTGGTGGGAAAAAAAGGAAATAGAAAATAGAATGTAAAAGTTATCCAATAATGATTTCCATGACTGCAATTGAAAATGTATTCCCATGGATTCCATTAATGCCACCACATTTATGGGCACCTCAACATGCACCATATGTATGGCCATTGTTTTTTGTTTTTGTTTTTTTTGTTTTTTTTTTTTTTCCCTTCTCAGCATGCACCTCATTTCAAGTGATTTCTCACACCGTGTATATTTTCAAGTTTGTCGCTTAATTTATGGCTCATTCTCTGGTGGTAGACACTAGTGTATTCATGTCAGAATTCACAATGATATGCATCTAATGGTCTAGTGAACATGTCATACTTTGTATGCTATTAATAAAATGGGTCATATGATTGATTTTCATGAAGGCAGACACTTGTGCATTCAAGTCATAATTCACAATGATATGCATCTAATGGTCCACCGAATATGTCATGCTTATGTTGTGCTTTGTATGCTATGAATAATGTGGCAAGAGGAAACTTTAGGGGACTACTCTTGTCAATCACCTAAGAAAATAAATAATTCACAAAAAGACAGCCCACAGAAGTCTAACTTCTGTCATTCCACACCCAATGAATAACCCAATTTCCACCACCACTGGTCACCACCATCCATGTCACCATCATGAATAATCATCATCATCATACATCATCAAGCACTTGCTTGGTATGAACACATCACCATCCATGTCATGCCTCATGAAACAACATCAACATCTCAATGCTCCCTCAAGCATGACGGTTATGCGCATTCTTTCAGGTGGATGTTGCATGTGTGAGGATTGGAGCTGCGAATTTCAGATTCAAGCATCTGGTATGTCTCTTATCCCGAACCCGATTTCCTAAACCTAAACCTTAACCTATTCTCAAATCCTTAAACCTAAACCTACACCTAATCCTAATCTCAATTCCCTAACCTAAACCGAAACCTAAACTTGAAAACCCAAAGCTAAACCCGATCCTGAACCCGAACCCGATTTCCTAAACCTAAACCTTAACCTATTCTCAAATCCCTAAACCTAAACCTACAACTAATCCTAATCTTAACTCCGTAACCTAAACCTAAACCTAAACCTAAACTTGAAAACCCAAACTTAAACCCGATCCCGAACCAGAACCTAATTTTCTAAACTAAACGTTAACCTATTCTCAATACCCTAAACCTTAACCTATTCTCAAATCCCTAAAACTATAACCTATAACATATAACCTATAACCTAAACCTAAACAAAAAAATGCAATGAGTATCTCTGGTTTTATGGTTTTAAATGTAGATTCCTGTATTGATTACTCAAGCATGACGGTTATGCGCATTCTTTCAGGTGGATGTTGCATGTGTGAGGATTGGAGCTGCGTATTTCAGATTCAAGCATCTGGTATGTCTCTTGTCAAGAATGCACATGATTGGAGTGGCCTGGCCATTTGGACAGGCCGTATTTATGTATTTGCTCAAAATTGATGGAGCAGACCCGGATGTGCGTCGGAGCTATCCGGAAGAGCGGGGGTCCCTGGAAGGTGGGAACCGCTGTTATGACCGTGATGAAGCTGTCCATTTCCTATGGACGACATTGGAAGGGCCTGGCCATTTGGACAGGCCGTGTTTATGTATTTGCTCGAGATTAATGGAGCAGACCCGGATGTGCGTCGGAGCTATCCGGAAGAGCGGGGTCCCTGGAAGGTGGGAACCGTTGTTATGACCATGATGAAGCTGTCCATTTCCTATGGACGGCATTGGAGGGGCCTGGCCATTTGGACAGGCTGTGTTTATGTATTTGCTCGAGATTAATGGAGCAGACCCGGATGTGCGTCGGAGCTATCCGGAAGAGCGGGGGTCCCTGGAAGGTGGGAACCGCTGTTATGACCATGATGAAGCTGTCCATTTCCTATGGACGGCATTGGAAGGGCCTGGCCATTCGGACAGGCCGTATTTATATTTGTATTATATTTGTATTTGCAGGGACCCACACCCGAATCCATTCTCAAATCCTATAACCTATAACCAAAACCTATAACCTATAACCTATAACCTAAATTAAAACCCCTAACATAAACCAAAACCTAAACCTATAACCTAAACTCAATTCCCTAAAGCTAAACCTACACCTAATCCTAATCTCAACTCCCTAACCTAAACCTAAACCTTAACTTGAAAATCCAAACTTAAACCCAATCTTGAACTGAACCCGATTTCCTAAACCTAAACCATAACCCATTCTCAAATCCAAAAATCTATAACCTAAACCTAAACTAAAACCAAAACCTATAACCTCTACCCGAACACATTCTCAAATCCAAAAATCTAAACCTTAACCAAAACCTATAACCTAAACCCGAACCCATTCTCAAATCCAATAACCTAAACCTTAAACTAAACCAAAACCAATAACCTAAACTAAAACCTATAACCTAAACTCAAATCCCTAAAACCTTAACCTATAACCTAAACTCAAATCCTTAAACCCGAATCCATTCTCAAATCCCATAACCTATAACCTAAACCAAAGCCAAAACCTATAACCTAACCTAAACCTATACTTATAACCTAAAACTATTCCCAAATCCCAAAACCTATAACCTAAACGTAACCTTTCCCTAAACCTATAACCTAAACTCAATTCCCTAGAGCTAAACCTACACCTAATCCTAATCTCAACTCTCTAACCTAAACCTAAACCTAAATTTGAAAACCAAGACTTAAACGCAATCCCGAACATGAACCCGATTCCTAAACCTAAACCATAACCCATTCTCAAATCCCAAAAAACCTATAACCTAAACCTAAACCTAAACCTTAACCTAAACCTTAACCAAAACCTGTAACCTAAACCCGAGCCCATTCTCAAATCCCAAAACCTATAACCTAAACCTTAACCAAAACCTATAGCCTAAACCTGAACCCATTCTCAAATCTCAAAACCTGTTACCTATAACCTAAACCAAAACCTATAACCTAAACCAAACCAAAACCAAAACCTATAACCTAAACCCGAACCCATTCTCAAATCCAATAACCTAAACCTTAACCTAAACCAAAACCAAACCAATAACCTAAACCAAAACTTATAACCTAAACTCAATTCCCTAGAGCTAAACCTACACCTAATCCTAATCTCAACTCTCTAACCTAAACCTAAACCTAAACTTGAAAATCAAGACTTAAACGCAATCCCGAACACGAACCCGATTCCTAAACCTAAACCATAACCCATTCTCAAATCCCAAAAAACCTATAACCTAAACCTAAACCTAAGCCTTAACCTAAATCTTAACCTAAACCTTAACCAAAACCTGTAACCTAAACCCGAGCCCATTCTCAAATCCCATAACCTGTAACCTAAACCAAAACCAAAACCTATAGCCTAAACCCGAACCCATTCTCAAATCCCATAACCTAAACCTTAACCTAAACCAAAACCAATAACCTAAACCAAAACCTATAACATAAACTCAATTCCCTAGAGCTAAACCTACACCTAATCCTAATCTCAACTTTCTAACCTAAACCTAAACCTAAACTTGAAAACCAAGACTTAAACGCAATCCCGAACACGAACCCGATTCCTAAACCTAAACCTTAACCCATTCTCAAATCCCAAAAAACCTATAACCTAAACCTAAACTTAAACCTTAACCAAAATCTTAACCTAAACTTTAACCAAAACCTGTAACCTAAACCCGAGCCTATTCTCAAATCCCATAACCTATAACCTAAACCAAAACCAAAACCTATAGCCTAAACCCGAACCCATTCTCAAATCCCATAACCTAAACCTTAACCTAAACCAAAACCAATAACCTAAACCAAAACCTATAACCTAAACTCAATTCCCTAGAGCTAAACCTACACCTAATCCTAATCTCAACTTTCTAACCTAAACCTAAACCTAAACTTGAAAACCAAGACTTAAACGCAATCCCGAACACGAATCCGATTCCTAAACCTAAACCATAACCCATTCTCAAATCCCAAAAAACCTATAACCTAAACCTAAACTTAAACCTTAACCTAAATCTTAACCTAAACTTTAACCAAAACCTGTAACCTAAACCCGAGCCTATTCTCAAATCCCATAACCTATAACCTAAACCAAAACCAAAACCTATAGCCTAAACCCGAACCCATTCTCAAATCCCATAACCTAAACCTTAACCTAAACCAAAACCAATAACCTAAACCAAAACCTATAACCTAAACTCAATTCCCTAGAGCTAAACCTACACCTAATCCTAATCTCAACTCTCTAACCTAAACCTAAACCTAAACTTGAAAACCAAGACTTAAACGCAATCCCGAACATGAACCCGATTCCTAAACCTAAACCATAACCCATTCTCAAATCCCAAAAAACCTATAACCTAAACTTAAACCTAAACCTTAACCTAAACCTTAACCAAAACCTGTAACCTAAACCTGAGCCCATTCTCAAATCCCAAAACCTATAACCTAAACCAAAACCAAAACTTATAGCCTAAACCCGAACCCATTCTCAAATCCCAAAACCTATAACCTATAACCTAAACTAAAACTAAAACCAAAACCTATAACCTAAACCCGAACCCATTCTTAAATCCAAAAACCTAAACCTTAACCTAAACCAAAACCTATAACCTAAACTCAAATCCCTAAACCAAAACCTTTAACCTAAACTCGAAAACCTAAACCTTAACCTAAATCAAAACCTAAACCCGAACCCATTCTCAAATCCAAAAACCTAGACCTTAACCAAAATCAAAACCTATAACCTAAACCCGAACCCATTCTCAATTCCCAAAACCAAAACCTATAACTTAAACTCAAATCCCTAAACCAAAACCTATAACCTAAACTCAAATCCCTAAACCAACACCTATAACCTAAACCCGAAAACCTAAACCTTAACCTAAATCAAAACCTAAACCCGAACCCATTCTCAAATCGAAAAACCTAAACCTTACCCTAAACCCTAAACCTATAACCTAAACCTTAACCTAAACCTGAATCAAAACCTATAACCTAAACCAAAACCAAAACCTATAACCTAATTAACCCTAAACCCTAAACATAAACTTGAAAACCAAGACTTAAACCCAATCCCGAACATGAACCCGATTCCTAAACCTAAACCATAACCCATTCTCAAATCCAAAAACCTATAACCTAAACCTTAACCTTAACCTAAACCAAAACCAAAACCTATAACCTAAACCAAAACCAAAACCTATAACCTAAACCCGAACCCATTCTCAAATCCCAAAACCTATAACCTAAATCTAAACCTTAACCAAAACCTATAACCTAAACCAAAACCAAACCTATAACCTAAACCCGAATCCATTCTCAAATCCCAATACCTATAACCTAAACCAAAACCAAAACTTATAACCTAATCCCGAACCTATTCTCAAATCCCAAAAAACCTATAACCTAAACCTAAACCTAAACCTTAACCAAAACCTATAACCTAAACCCGAGCCCATTCTCAAATCCCAAAACCTATAACCCAAACCAAAACCAAAACCAAAACCTATAACCTAATCCCGAACCCATACTTAAATCCAAAAACCTAAACCAAAACATATAACCTAAACCCGAAACCTATAACCTAAACTCAAATCCCTAAACCAAAACCTATAACCTAAACCTAAATCAAAACCTAAACCCGAACCCATTCTCAAATCCAAAAACCTAAAACTTAACCTAAACCAAAACCTATAACCTAAACCCGAACTCATTCTCAAATCGAAAAACCTAAACCTTAAACAAAACCTATAACCTAAACCTTAACCAAAACCTATAACCTAAACCAAAACCAAAACCTATAACCTAATCCCGAACCCATTCTCAAATCCCAAAAAACCTAAACCTAAGCCTAAACCAAAACTATAACCTATAACTAAACCCGAACCCATTCTCAAATCCCAAAACCTATAACCAAAACCAAAACCAAAACCTATAACCTAAACCCGAACCTATTCTCAAATCCGAAAACCTATAACCTAAACCTAAACCTTAACCTAAACCTAAACCAAAACCTATAACCTAAACCAAAGCCTATAACCTAAACCCGAACCCATTCTCAAATCCCATAACCTATAACCTAAACCAAAGCCAAAACCTATAACTTAAACGCGAAACCATTCTCAAATCCAAAAACCTAAACCTTAACCAAGACCTATAACCTAAACCAAAACCAAAACCTATAACCTAAACCCGAACCCATTCTCAAATCCAAAACCTAAACTTTAACCAAAACCTATAACCAAAACCAAAACCTATAACCTAAACCCAAACCCATTCTCAAATGCAAAAACCTAAACCTTAACCTATACCAAAACCTATAACCTAAACCTAAACCAAAACCTATAACCTAAACCTAAACCAAAACCTATAACCTAAACCCAACCCCATTCTCAAATCCCAAACCTATAACCTAAATCTAAACCTTAACCAAAACCTATAACCTAAACCAAAACCAAACCTATAACCTAAAGCCGAATCCATTCTCAAATCCCAAAACCTACAACCTAAACCAAAACCAAAACTTATAACCTAATCCCGAACCTTTCTCAAATCCCAAAAAACCTATAACCTAAACCTAAACCTAAACCTTAACCAAAACTTGTAACCTAAACCCGAGCCCATTCTCAAATCCCAAAACCTATAACCTAAACCAAAGCCAAAACCTATGACCTAAACCCGAACCCATACTTAAATCCAAAAACCAAAACCTTAACCTAAACCAAAACCTATAACCTAAGCTCAAATCCCTAAACCAAAACCTATAACCTAAACTCAAATCCCTAAACCAAAACCTATAACCTAAACCTAAATCAAAACCTAAACCCGAACCCATTCTCAAATCCAAAAACCTAAACCTTAACCAAAACCAAAACCTATAACCTAAACCCGAACCCATTCTCAAATCCAAAAACCTAAACCTTAACCAAAACCTATAACCTAAACCTAAACCAAAACCAAAACCTATAACCTAATCCCGAACCCATTCTCAAATCCCAAAAAACCTAAACCTAAGCCTAAACCAAAACCATAACCTATAACCTAAACCCGAACCCATTCTTAAATCCCAAAACCTATAACCTAAACCAAAACCAAAACCTATAACCTAAACCCGAACCCATTCTCAAATCCGAAAACTTATAACCTAAACCTAAACCTTAACCTAAACCTAAACCTAAACCTATAACCTAAACCAAAGCCTATAACCTAAACCCGAACCCATTCTCAAATCCCATAACCTATAACCTAAATCAAAGCCTATAACCTAAACCCGAACCCATTCTCAAATCCCATAACCTATAACCTAAACCAAAGCCAAAACCTATAACTTAAACTCAAAACCATTCTCAAATCCAAAAACCTAAACCTTAACCAAGACCTATAACCTAAACCAAAACCAAAACCTATAACCTAAACCCGAACCCATTCTCAAATCCAAAAACCTAAACTTTAACCAAAACCTATAACCTAAACCCAAACCCATTCTCAAATCCAAAAACCTAAACCTTAACCTAAACCAAAACCTATAACATAAACCTAACCTAAACCTAAACCAAAACCTATAACCTAAACCAAAACCAAAACCTATAACCTAAACCCGAACCCATTCTCAATTCCCAAAACCAAAGCCTATAACCTAAACCAAAACCAAAACCAAAACCTATAACCTAAACCCGAATCCATTCTCAAATCCCAAAACCTATAACCTAAACCTATAACCTAAACCCAAACCCATTCTCAAATCTAAAAACCTAAACTTTAACCAAAACCTATAACCTAAACTAAAACTTATAACCTAAACCCGAGCCCATTCTCAAATCCCAAAACCTATAACCAAAACCTATGACCTAAACCCAAACTCATTCTCAAATCCCAAAACCTATAACCTAAACCTAAACCTTAACCTAAACCTAAACCTATAATCATATGGTGAGACTATTTCTTTTGTGTTACTTTCATTCCTCTTTAAGTTTTTTTTTAAAATTTATTAAGAAAAAAATGGTTATACATGATGCACTTCTTTTACTTTGTCTTTCTTTTCTCCAATGGGTATTCTAATTTATGAGTGACATGACTGTTTGTAGGATGATGGAATATACGAAGTTGTTGAAATTTCATGCTGAAGTGCAATCACATTAATTTCTCTAATGAAGTCAAAGACTTATATTTTCAGTATTATTGTAATTGTAATTGTAATTGATTGTAATTGTAATTGATTGAATGAAGGATTGTAATTGTAATTGATTGAATGAAGGATTGTAATTGAATGAATGAATGATTGTACAGGTGGTAATTGAATGAACAAATGATAATATAGAATTTTTTAAATGTCCAAAATAGCTACGGATACTGACCGTAGCCACTAATCTGACAGGTGTAGCCTTAAATTTGGTAGATTGGTAAGAACTTTTAATATTTTGCTACGGATTATAACCATAGCTATTGGAATATATAGCTACGGATTAAATCTGTAGCCATAGGTTGCATCGCGCCAATGAGTATGACAGTGCTACGGACTAAAACCGTAGCTATAGATCTCTGGTACAGATTTGGTCCGTAGCCTTTGCCAGTTTCTGGTAGTTATGGCTACGGATTTAATCCGTAGCCTTTGCCCATTTTTTGGTAGTGGTAGCTGTTGTAAACTATAGCTACGGATTAAATCCCTAGCTGTTATACTTAAATCCGTAGCTGTTGTAGCTTACAACTACGGATATAATTGCTACGGCTTAGATCCGTAGCGGTTGCCAGATATAGCTACGGATTAAATCCGTAGTAGTGGTGATTAAATTCGTAGCTGTTGTAACCTATAGCTACGGACATAATTGCTACGGATTAAATCCGTGGCTATTTTGACCTATAGCTACGGATTAAATCCGTAGCTATAGGTTCCAGACCTATTGTTATGGCACCTACGACTACGGTCGTGCTACGGACTAAATCCGTAGTTATAGGTCTATGGCTACGGATTTTATCCGTAGCCTTTGCCCGTTTTTTTCTGGTAGTGTGCGGTAGTGTACATGTCGTAGGCGCTTATGCCATAATTCGGTCTCATTGGTTTGGACCATGTAACAAGATAGCTTAGATGAGCTTGAATCACTAACAATATAGCAGTTCTCAGAAGTTCTGCAACCAGTTAATATTACAGAACCATTCTTATTTAAAATTTCACACCCATGGTTGGTAAATTTTACACTATGATTATTATCACATATTTGAGAGATGCTTAATAAATTATGTTTTAAACCTTCTACATATAAAACATTCTCAAATAGAGGGAGGTTAAAGAATTGAAACGTACCTTGGCCAACAATTTTGCAGTTGCTACCATCACCGAATGTGATTGAACCATCAGTCATGTCTTTAAGACTGGTGAACAGACCTTTGTCAACTGTCATATGTCTAGAGCAACCACTATCTAGGTACCACTTTGAATGGCTTGAAGCTTTGAAAGCGGTGTGGGCAACCAAACAAGTAACCTTAGAAACCCATTTTATTATAGTTTTGGGTTTATGAGCATAATTGGACTTCTTATGTTTATAGTTGCTATAAGTCCTACCCACTGAGTTAGATTTTAAGAGCTCCTTAAGTAAATCAACAATTTTCTCAGCCAAAGGATAACGATTCTGATTTTTATAGTTGATATGGTTGCTTTTAGGTTTTAAAGTCTGAAAAGTTTTAGTATTTTTACAATTATTTTGATTCTGACTTTTCCCTTTTGAGTTAGAAGACTCCCCTTTAACAAATTTAGGTGGAGTATTCTTATATTTAGGAGGAATACTTTTATCATAGCCCAATCCAGATCGATAGCCACATTTTCTAGATCCGGATAAAAGTTTTTCTAATTTAGGATCACCTTGGGCATACCTCCATGTGTCCTTCAAACTCAAAAGCGAAAAGACTTCTAGTTTTAGCTTTTCATTTTCAGATTTTAAGTTTTCAACTTGAGACGTTTTGAAATCTAAGTCACACTTACTTTTTTCAAAGCAATCTTAAATGTGTGATTTTTCTAAGACTAGATTATCAAAAAAAAAAAAAAAAATTAGTTTTGAAAACTTTTCTTTCTGAAGTTTTAGCTTTACAGCAATTTTACAACTTTCCCTGTATAAGGCATCATAAGCATCTTGAAGGTCTTCTTCATTTTCATGGTCACTATTCAGATTTTCTTCACTGGTTGAATCATCATTATCTGAGAAAGTGAACTTGGTTAGAGTCATTAGGGCTTTAACATCATTAGCCGACTCAGTTTCAGAATCTTCTGACTCAGAAGAGACTTCAAAGCAAGAAGATTCATCCCATGTAGCCAACATATCTTTCTTTTTAGACTTGTCCTTCTTAGGACATTTGTTTGCTAGATACCCATATTCATGTCAGTTGTAGCATTAGCTGTCTTTTAAAGATTTCCAAGTTTTAGATCTAAGTCTTTTCTTTTCAATAGGTTTTTACAAATCAACCCTCTTTTTACTTTTGAAAATCTTATAAAACTTTTTAACTAAAAGAGTCATATCATCTTCAGAAGTTTCTAAATCAGAATTATTAGTATTTTCATGAGAAATAATTTTAGAAGACTTAAGGGGGATGGACTTACCTTTAGGAGCTTTAAAGTTTAACTCGTAGGTTTGTAAAGAACCAACTAGTTCTTCAACCCTCATATTATCTGTATCACGAAGTTCCTGTATCGCGGTCACTTTCGAATTGAACCGTTCAAGCAATGAGTGCAGTATCTTTGCACAGACTTTACTTTCTGAAATCCTATCACCAAGACCTCACATAGAGTCGACAATGTCATTCAATCTTGTATAGAAGTCCATGAAAGTTTCACTTTCTTCCATACGTATTTCTTCAAATTTTGTTGTGATGATTTGAACTTTAGATTTCTTGACAATTGTTGCACCCGCGTGTGTCATTTCCAAGATATCCCAGGCTTGCTTTGCAGTATCACAGGATATAATTCTCTTGAATTCATCCAGTGATAGTGCGCAAGTAATAGCATTTAAAGCCTTTGCATTGGCACTGCTCTCACTTTTCTGAAGAGCGGTCTAAGAAAAATAAGGTGAGACTTTTACAGTTTTAGATCCATCAGTACCAGTCACTTCAGTGGTAGGAGGGGTCAAATTGGTCATTATGGCTTGCCACACGCTCTCATCCATGGATTTCAAAAAAATCCTCATTCTGGCTTTCCAATAGGCATAATTGGAGCCATCAAATGGTGGAGGCCTAGTGACTGAAAGGCTATCAAAATTTAACATCTTAACAAGCTCAGATCGATTAGCTCAGGAAATTAATCCAAATAATAAAAAATAAATTGAGCTATTAGGCTTTGATACCACTTGAAAAGGCCGAGCTAAGAGTCCTAGAGGGGGGGTGAATAGGACTATGTTAAATTCAAAATTTTAATGTGGAATAAGAAAGAAATAAATAAGGATAACACTTATCAATTCAAATAGCAGAAATGAATAGCAACCTCAAATGCACATGTATTGAGAGGTTGACACAGATGTTGTTCTAAGGACAACCTTACACCAAAAACCAATGGCTTATGGTAGGACAACTTGATTTCTAGAATGGTCTACGTATCAAAATCCTAAATAAATACAGAGGAATAAAGAATAAAACATAAATAAATTTCTACTGCTATTACAACATTCACCACATGTGCAGAAAATAAATTACAATCATTCTCCACAAAGGCATAAAGAGAAATTACAACATTCACATAAAGCCATAATCAACCATCCACCACAACACCAGAAATTATGGTGGTTCGCTTATGTGTATACCAACTGTTAAAAAACAGCCACACAACTACTCCACTCACAATATCCTCACCCACGGGATATTGGCGTTCACTATAAAATAGGCTTTTCAAGGTTCACCTAAAACCTTCACAATTGTGTCTTTCAAGAGGGCTTATACAATTCAAAAACCCCACACTCTGAGATTTTATGGAACACCTCAGACAAACCAAAAAGGAAAGAGAGATTTTTCTAGCACAACCTCAAAAACCAAAAAGAACGTCACAAAAACGTAAATATACTTATCTGGATATTCTCCTTTGATGAAGTCTGGTAAACCAATTCGGAGTAGATGTTCAATGTAGATGTTCAATGTCCACACTCACTTATGAAAGGGTTCTAAGTTCTAAATAATTTTTAGATTAAATCACCTTGGGCTAACTTGATTTGATTTTGATCTCAAGAAATAGGAAAACTTAAATCCCTTCTTCAATTAAGATTGGAATATAGAATTCAAAATCAAATGCAAAAAGCTAAATTAAAGAGAATATTAAATGAACACAATATAGCTTAAGAATATCACAAACTTATCTCTCAGAGTGGTGTCTTGATTTTGCTTGAATGACTTACCAAACTCTGAAATTCATGCTCAATTTATAGGCACAAATACTATTCACTCGACTGGCCCAGTGGTCAGCTCGACTGATCGAAGGACCAACAAAATTTTAAATATTTAGGGCGCGATAAGATAAGACCGTTCATCGACTGGTCGAGTGCCTTGCTCGACTGGTCGAGTGGCCTGCTCGACTGGTCGAGCCCTGTGCTCGACTGGTCGAGTGGGACCAAGAATGGTTGTTGGACTTTGAGTCGACCCTGCTTGACTGATCAAGCACTGTTCACTCGACTGGTCGAGCAGTCTCCAAGAGTGGTCGAGGGTCTAACAGAAAATTCCAAAAATTAGTATCAAACTTTAGACTGTTCGAGGGAATTCTTGGACTGGTCGAGCCAGTGCTTGGACTAGTCGAACATAGACTTGGACTATCTAACAAAAAGCCTATAAAATTATATAATGACCCAATTTAAGTATGCAATCAATATGACTTAACCTATGGTCAATCTAGGGTCATTCATACCTTATCCGTGAAAATTAAACATTGAAACATCGTTCGCTTTGGTTGATAGTTTATCTTGAGGTACTTTGAAGCTTATCATCTTGACGTACTTTGAAGCTTGTCATCTTGAAGTACTTTGAAGTTGAGCATATATTCTTAAGTAATACACACTGTCTTGACATAGTTGAAGCTTGAAAACTTGAAGTAGTACTTGATATTGTACTTGAATCACTTATTTCTTGTATTTGAACTTTTTGAACTTGAATTTGAGATGCTTGATCTTGAATTTGAACTTCTTGAATGTAGGCAAGGATGATATAAAGAAGAGGTACACAAGATATAGATTCCAAGAGGTTTTGTCACTATAAAATTTGACAAATCTAGGAGCTAGATAAGATAGCATTTACAGTGGTTTCCCCAGATTTGCCATAAAATGACTAAGCACTTCAACTGCATAAGAAATGTCTGTGTGGTTTTCCTCCTTTGCTATAAAATGTTCGTGTGATACATACCACATATAAAAAAAACTTTCAACCACACTTGCATACAGAACCCGAGCCATATACTTTTTTTCCCCTTTAACTTTAGACTTTGTTTGGAAAATAATAGGAAATGAGAAAGCAATGGAGTCTTTATTAGCTTTACATTGCTCATGTCAAACTTCTCAAGCACATTTTTAATGAATCTCTTTTGAGAAGTGACAAGTGTTGGGATTTATGGAGCCTGATCGTTAAGGGTGTACATGAAGTTGTAAGAACTCTATGTAGTGGGCCTTACTGATCAACGGTCTAGATTGTACTCTAGTTGGACGGTTTAATTGAGTTAATCAGTGGGCCCCACTTAAGGTGATGCGCTGTACAGTCTAATTGCGCAGCACTACGTATTTGGGGTGAAATGTTATAGCCTTACACAAGGCAACTTGAGTCGAACTATGACACAGTGATGTGGAGCATGGGAGAGAGAGTTTTGATGGGTTTCAAACTCCCTCTCCACAAACTCTATATAAGAGAGCTGGGTCCCCGATCCTATACCACGGCAGAATTCGAGTCTCATCTTTTGAGTTGCAGAAAGGGTGTGAAGGAGAGGAAGATCCAAAGCTCTATAGGTATTCTGGTATTCTTATTCTCAGCAATGGCGTCCACTTAGGTAAGCCATCAGAACCCTCAATCACCATGTCCTATGCACAGATAGATCCGTGGGCCTATTCCGCATATATGTTAAGTCCCACAGTTGGTATTGGAGCCACTGTGCAAAGGTGTGAATGATCAGATTTAGATCCATCCATTATAGATTCAAATTCAATATTGGTTTTTTGAATTCCCAAATCAGGGAAATTGGGATTTTGAATTTTAAATAGTATTAGGGATTTTAATTCCCAAATCAGTATTAGGGATTTTGAATTCAAATCCCCAAATCCAGATGTTAATTAGGGATTTTCAATTCAGAATCCCCAAATCTATAATTAGGGATTTTTCGAATCCCTGAATTCAGAAATCAAACCAATTAGGGATTTAGATTCAAATCCCCAAATCCAGATTCAGTAATTAGGGTTTTCCAATCGAAACCCTCATCTAATTAGGGATTTCGGTTTCAAATCCCCATATACAGTAATTAGGGATTTCGTATTCCAGATTCCAGAGCTCAAATTCGAATCCGATAATCCCAAATTGGGGATTTTATATACCCTTACCTGTATTTCTGAGAGATAGCCATGGAGGTCATAGTCGGCATCTCTGTTGGTCATCCGTGCATCTTCATCTCCAGATTCCGGCCATATACTACATCTCCATCACCACCAGCGCCTCCATCTCTCTCTGAGGCATCCATTATTGTCGCAAGGAGAGGGTCTCCTGGCAGATGCTAGCGGCATACGTGGTTTTCAGTCCATCACCGACGTCCTTCGCTTTCAACAATGTCGTCAGCCATCTTGATCAGCACCATGTTTGATCGAGGCGGCCGGACGATGACTGACCGCTCATTCATCTCCGGCGACTGGGATTCCATCTCCCTCCTTTCAACTGCTGCATACGATAGGTAAATCAACCTGATTTTTCTCACCGCATGTGTTAGGTCGAGAACCGACCTAGGATATATGGTCGGGTCAACAGACCCGATTACAGTACTTTCGGATCCATTCTCTGTATCCGAATGCAGGATCCACATTAAGACCTTTAGTTGGTCCTAACACTCATTGTAAAGCCCACTTCGAGTTATGGATCCTCCAAATTTATGTAATGGGCCTGACACCTGTTCTAGGCCCATTACATATACTCTGGGACATTAATCAGGTTTCTTTTGTCACCTATGGGCCTCATCAGTAGATTTTAGCATGGATGTTAATTGGGCCCATTTCTTTGACCAAATGTTTTCACATTAAATTCAGATCACATCCAAGCCCACATCTGATCCATATGTACAATTCATAATGTGAAATCAATCTGGCTCATTCACTAGATAGATGATACAGATCATGACCTTTATTTAATACACATTCGGAATATGGGCTGATCCATTCATGATTGTAGATGCCTATGAATGGATCTACACATCTAGTTGTTAAAGGTTAATGCTTCTTATCTATCATGTGAACGATATAGGCTAGATATGTTTTACTCATTAATGATAACCTGACAACATGAAGTTTTTTTTTACTCGGCCCAACTGTAGGCCTACTACCCATCCTTAAAGGTCTTATATAAACCATTAGATCATAGAGAGCGAAACATATCCGTTCGTTTCTATCTAAAGTTTCTCTATCCTCCAATGATCAATATTAACCATCTTGTGGGCCGTATCAAACTAATTTATAATTCATTGAGGCATGATTATTATTGCAATCCTAAGTCCATATTTGTAGTGTTGGATTCGGTTGTGTTAGCCACCATAGTGACCTCAATCGATGAAAATTTTACAAGTACAGACTTGTGACATTGGGATAAGGAGGATTGCATACAGTTGCATTCACATTGTCATACGTACAATAACTAAAGCACAAACGATTACCATTTGGCAGTTACATGAACGGGAGAAGCAAATGGTGCTAATGATGTAAACCTGAAAGACTCATCTCACCCATAGGTGTTAAGTCTCAGATTTACATCACTGACATAACTTAGCTTCATGTTTAAGAGGATCACTAACATGTTATTATTACCACCCACAGGAGGAATAATGATAATGTAACAGATTCTCATCAGGATGTGATGGTTGGGCCCATCTGCATCTTGGATGATTCAGTTGTTGCCTCTCTTAGCAACTGAATTGATTTAACTTGCCTGATATTTACATTCACGACATTGCTTTGTGAAATGATGAAGTAATGTGAGTATATATGTATTTCTTCTATTTCAGTCTCAATTCCAACTAATACACATCAAGTCCCTACCCTAAACGGGTTTAATTATGTTCAATGGAAGAGCGCCATTGAAGTGTACTAGGCTGCCTTCAATTAGATCTTGCCCTAATAACACCAGAACCACCAAAACTATCTAATAATCCATCGAAGCTGAATATAATCGATGGGAAGCATGGTTTAGATCAAATGATACATGCCTGAAAGTCATAAAGTATTCGATTTCTGAATTGATGAAGGGTACCATGCCTAAAACAGATAAGGTCAAAACTTTCCTGACTGAAATGGGAAAACGATTCAAGAAATATGATAAGTCTGAAGTGGGCATTCTTTTGAATAAATTGACTCGCTCATCATACGACAGAAAAGGCAATACCGTGAATATATTGCAGAGCAGATCGATGTTGTTTTTAAGATCCGCTCTCTAGGGCTTGTACTCACTGATGATCAACTGATTCATTTGATCATGAACAACCTACCTCCCCAATTCGGCATGTTCCTGGTGAACTATAACACTCTGAAGCACATGTGGACATTGGATGAACTTATCACTCAATACGTCCAAGAAGAAGACAGGATCAAGCAGATTGTCAAAGTTCAAAATGTTAATATGGTGACTTCAGGTCAAGGGCATGGGCAAGGGAATAAAGGTAAAAGCAAAAGGAAATAAGGTTCTAAGAATGGATCCTCTGGTCATCCATCTGAAAACCATGAGAATCAAACTAAAAATGGATCTAAACATAAACGGGTTAAAGGCAAACCATGCTTCTTTTGCAAAAAGACGGTTCATCTAAAGAAAAACCGCGAAGGGTTTAAGAATTGGTTCATAAAGAAAGGTAATCATTCTGTTCTTGTCTGTTTTGAAACTAATCTTACCGATATATCCGGGGATTACTGGTGGATAGATTCAGGAACTACTATTCACATATGCAATTCTATGCAGGAATTACTACAGGTCAGGCCACCAACTGATGCAGAACACTCAGTATACGTAGGCAATGGTATCAAGGTAGACGTGGAGGCAATAGGAGTCTATAGGCTTAAGTTGAAGTCTGGTTATTTTTTTGATTTAGTAGATACATTTTGTGTACCGTCTATAAGCGCAATTTAGTTTCAATTTTCTTTTTAGATAAATTGGGATATTTCAATTTGGAAATAATAACTTTAGTATTTACTTTAATTCGATTAAAGTTGGGACTGGCTTTATGGTAAACAACTTATACCAGTTAGACTTAATTGTCTCTCACGTCTATAATATTAATACCTTGCATGGAAATAAAGCGGGATCTAAGAGAAGGCTAGACTATGAGAATTCCTCCATGTTGTGGCACAGACGACTTTGCTATATATCTTGTGAGAGATTAGACAGGCTTGTGCGAGAAGGAATTTTGCATTCTCTAGACTTCTCTGACTATAAGATATGCATTGATTGCATAAAAGGAAAACAGACTAGAACTAGAAAGAAAGGTACAACCAGGAGTGTAGATCTATTAGAGGTGATACATACAGACATTTGTGGACCATTCCCTACAGCATCATGGAGTGGATACAAATATTTTATTACCTTTATAGATGACTACTCTCATTTCAGGTACCTCTATCTTATTACTGAGAAGTCAGATGCCATGGATGCTTTTAAGATCTATAAAGCCGAAGTTGAAAATCAACTCGATAAGAGGAATAAAGTTGTTGGATCTGACCGTGGTGGTGAATACCGTGGCAAATATGATGAATCAGGACGCAATCCAGGGCCATTCGCTAGATACCTTCAAGATTGTGGCATTGTCGCTTAATACACTATGCCTAGTACTCTAGAGCAGAATGGTGTGGCTGAGAGATACAATCGCACCCTTATAGATATGGTGCATAGCATGGTTAGCGATTCGACATTGCCAGAATTTTTGTGGGGTAATGCGATCAAAACTGCAATTCATATACTAAACAGGGTTCCCAGCAAAGCAGCAAGCAAAACTCCTTTTGAGTTGTGGAATGGGAGAAAACCAAGTCTCCGATATCTACATGAAAAGAAGCTTGATCCTATAACCGTAAGTTGTTTCTTCATTGGATATCCAGAAAAATCAAAAGGCTATCGATTCTACTGTCCTTCCTACTCTATCAGGATTGTTGAGACTGGGAATGCCAGATTCATTGAGGACATTGAAAACACTGGGAGCACGAACATAAAAAATTTTGCATTTAAGGAACAAAGGACTGTGACTCCAGTCATAGTCAATCAAGATCACGTGGATATTAATAATGTAGTCGATTCTGCAGTCACTGCAGAACACCACGTAGAACCTCATATACAAGCCACTGATGAGGAAAATCAAGATCAGACCCAACAAGCTGAACCATTAAAAAGATCTGAAAGAGAGAGAAGACCTGTAAATCGAGACGATTAGATCGTATACTAACAGGAGCGTGACTTTGACATAGGGGTGGAAAAGGATCGTGAATCCTTTACACAAGTCAAACAAAGTGTTAATCCTTCTCGTTAGTTTGATGCATTGAAAGATGAGTTGAAATCCATGAGGGACAATAAAGTATGAGACCTTGTGGAGTTACCAACTGGAATAAAGCCGATTGGTTGTAAATGGATATTTAAAATCAAAACGGACTCCAAGGGTAATGTCGAAAGATATAAAACCAGACTTATTTTTAAGGGTTTTAACCAATGCGAGGACATTGACTTTAAGGAGACTTTCTCACCAATATCTAAGAAAGAGTCATTTAAGATCATAATGGCTCTTGTAACTCATATGGATTTAGAGTTACACCAGATGGATGTAAAGACTGCATTTCTCAATAGGGATCTAAATGAGAATGTATACATGTTGCAACCCAAAGGTTTTGTAACTAATGGCTCAGAACATTTGGTTTGCAAACTAAAGAAATTCATCTATGGGTTGAAATAGGCATCGCGACGGTGGTACCTAAAGTTTCATGAAGTAATTTCCTCATACGGCTTTGTAGAAAACACTGCAGATGAATGTATCTACATTAAAATCAGTGCGAGTAAGTTCAATATGATGATTTTGTATGTTGATGACATTCTGTTGGCTAGTAGTGATATTAGGATGTTGAGCGACACCAAGAAATTCTTATCTCAAATATTTGAAATGAAAGATCTTGGTGAAGCTTCTTACATCATTGGCATTGAGATTCGCCGTGACAAATCACTTGGACTGCTCAGTCTGTCACAGAAGGCCTATATTACTAGGGTACTCGAAAGGTATGGCATGCAAAATTGTGCTTAAGGACAGTCGCTCATTATGAAGGGCGACAAATTTGGCCTATTTTAGTGTCCAAAGAATTATTTAGAAAAGAATCGAATGAAAGAATTTTTGTACGCATCAGTAGTGGGGAGCATCATGTATACTTGAGTCTGTACGCAACTGGACATTGCCTTTGTCACTGGAATGTTGAGAAGATACCTATCTAATCCAGGAATGTAATTGGATAGCTGCAAAGATAGTATTATGATATCTACAAAGAACGAAGGACTTCAGACTCACATACAGAAGATCTGATCGATTGGAGTTGATTGGATACTCAGGCGCAGATTTTACTGGCTGCTTTGACACTAAGAAGTTCACTTCAGGATACATCTTCATGATGGTTGGAGGAGTTGTATCATAGAAAAGCGTGAAACAATCTACCACAGTCTCGTCCACCATGGAAGCTGAATTTATCGCCTACCACGAGGCATCTAATCAAGCACTATGGTTACAGACTTTCTTGTAAGGTTTGCAGGTACTGGAGCATATCCCGAAACCCTTGAGAATATTTTACGATAATTCAACTACTATTTCCTTCTCTAGTAACAACAAGCATTCGTCAAGGTCGAAGCATATCGACATCAAATATCTTATTGTAAAGGAAAGAGTTCAGAATCATCAAGTGTCCGTGGAATTCATCGGCACTAAGCAGATGATTGCAGATCCACTCACTAAAGGGCTCCCTATCACGTCATTTCAGGAGCATATGACATCCATGGGAGTCATTGATCCCACAGATGTTTTCAGTTAGTGGGAGTTGACCGTATTTTGATCTTCACAGACATTTAGAGATCTCGTTTTATGCAGATTATTTTTTGGATGATTTTGATATAGAAATTTATTTCTGCTTCTCTATATATATGCGTAAATTTTGAGTAAGTAGAACTGCAATCGTGTCTTGTTAGAGACATGTAAAAGCTTCAAGACCTCTTAAGGATAGACACGTATCATCACACTAAAGTGTGTAATCCTTATACCACATTTCCTAGTTCCTGATCTATGTCATTAAGATTGAAGGTACCTGTGATCGCGTTTAGCCTCACTTCACCTAAATTAAATGTTGTGACGACTACCGCGTTTCGATACTGACAGTCTTGATGGACCAGATTAAATAGCATTACTCATATTGTCCAACTATTTCATTGGTTAACCATTTAAATATTTTCTTAAAATCAAAACTTGTTTTCAAAATTATTATATATGACAATCATTGACATTGCTCAATGAGGCCCAAGTGGAAGAATGTAAGAACTTAATGTAGTGGGCCATACTAATCAACAGTCTGGATTATACTTGTGAGACCCAAACCGAGTCCTCATGTGTGCATGTGCGTGTGTGAGTATGCATCTCATTCATCTTGGTCTCGCGGTCCTACCAGTCAAATTTCTGTGACCCGCAACCATCGGGTAGTGTTTGCATCATCCTTGATGTAACGCCCTGAAAGTCGGGGGTCGAGCATAAACTCAACTCCCGAGTTCCAGAACATCACTTATGCAACAAAATGAATGATGATTGAATGTTGACTGTATTCGTGCATTAAACATGAGTGAGATTAAGCCAAAGCAGCATATCATACTCCAGAGACAGTTAAATTTGTACGCGGAAGACTGTGATAGATAAATAAAATATATAAACTATGAAGAGTCTCCAGAGTGTGATAACATTACCAGGTTAAATAATTACAAATACAGTTCTAAAATATACCAAATGTGAGGAAGTGTAATGTCTCCTATCCCAAGTACCGTAGCCCCGTCAATACAATACCAGGTCTTCATAGACCTGTCAGAGATTACGTGTAAGAAAACTCCTCCTCAACATCATAGTAGTAGTTCGGCTCCGCTTCATAAGCATCGCCAACACCTGAAACTCAACAAATCTGGTTGGTGTTGCAAACACCGTCCCGTAACGTGGGAGTGAGTGATCAACTCAGTGGAACAATAAAGCATAGGTTAACATGTTATCAATTCAATCAAGCAGTAATGATAAAACAGTACAATCAAACAATTCTAACTACTCTTATTAATGCAAGTATGAATGACATGATGTATGCCCTTGCCAAACCACCCTCATGCGACATCATCTTACGTTCGCGAATGCATAACTCCCTCAGTGCTCCACATCTACTAGGCACATGCGGTGCAATGATGCGTATGATTTCCGAGTTGTTATTAGTCCGTTTCAAACAGCAGTATTAGGAAACTAAGGTACCTCCCTTGTATCATTCCCAAACATGATCCATGCTAGGGTCGTCAATCCTACCTAATCTCATACGATATTATGGTTTGAGAGGCATAGCGAAGGCATCACAAAGGGCTCGTCACCCGTCAGCACGGATACAGATCTCACCGTATGCGGCTCAATTGCTGACCGTCAGCTCGAGTACAGGTCTCACCGTACTCGGCTCAATCGCTGGCCGTCAGTTCGAATACAGGTCTCACCGTACTCGGCTTAACTCATACTCTAGTTGCTGTGAAGGGCTCGTCGCCAATCACAGACCTCGGAGTATACTCGAAGATACTACAGAGACTCGTCGCCCGTCAGCACGAGTAAAGGTCTCACCGTACTCGGCCCTCGCCGTAAGTATCGACAGCTCGAATACAGTGTCCCATACCACCGTATTCGGCTCACGACTTTGGTTGCGCAATGGTCACTACGGGGAGGCACATGGCCCCAGCGTAGGCCGACAGCTCGACCACGGTGTCCCATACCACCATGCCCGGCTCATATGTCTTAGCGGATCGAGGTACCATGGTTAAAAGGGGTTTCACTGGTAAGTTTGGTACCCTAGGTTCAAGCAGTAGCGTCCAAACAGGGTGAACATGCATAAGGCAGATCGGGTTACTTGACGAGCTCGACTAGCACGATCGCCCGTTGAGCTGCACGACATTAAGTGCATAAACAACTTCGTGTGGCCTAACCACTGCCGACAGGAAATGCACGACTCGAGTTCGTCGAACACATCCCACGTGGAAAATGAATCTCAGCCACGAATTCAATCCCGTTACCGATTGCCTGGACTATAATCATAGCCCCAAACACAATCAATTGCAGATAGATAAAGCAGTAATGGATCAAGATTCAACTCATACAATCAAGTCTGATATTATCCGTTTAGGGCTGTCAGGGCTGTTGCACGCACTCGTTGCTCCGCTCCCCCATCACCCATGACGGATCATACAACGTAAATATAAATTTAAACATATGCATTACATAGTTAAAATCATGAAGCAGTTGAGCATGTTATGAATCACAACACAAGCATGAGTTTGTACATGTTCAATTCCTAATCACACAACTATCAAAGGAGATCATACACATAGTTAAAAGAGGTTGAGAATCATATCTCAACACCCTTATACATTACAATTTGCTAACTACTACTCATTCAGACATTTCAAGAAATACTTGAACTACATACATCACATACATCACATATGTTGATCACATAGGTATTAGGCCAAATCCGTCTACTAGGGAGCTACCCCAATTATAACACGCGTGCACCCACGACGGATAGTCATGGCAAGCATGGGTCCAAGTTCTACATTCATTCAGTCATTTCCACAAACACTTGGACTACACACTTTAACATATGTAGTGTATTGACCGTGGTGTGATTTAGGGCAAATCCTTTCGTCAAGGGGTTGACTAGTACATTTCAATCATGTTCTTACATTCAATACACCTGACAAACATAAATCATAAATCCATATTTACTTAGTCATTTCAACAAACACTTAGAATACACTATTCCAACATACATAGTGTATGTTAGCAAACATGTATTAGGGCGAACTCTTTCGCCAAACTAGTAATTTATGCATGTATAATATATTTATACAACAAATAATCATGGCAAACACATCTCCAAATACATACGTATACGGTACTTTCTACAATACAATATTTCTACATACATAGTGAATATTAGTAGAACATGTATTTGGACGAATCCTTTCGCCAAATTAGTATTTTATCCATATATCACATATTCATACAACAATTAATCATGTCAAACACATTTCCAAAATTTATATGTATACGGTATTTTCTACAAATACCTAGAATATGTAGAATTCCATATTTTTCATCTTTAATCGAAACGGAAAACAGACAGCACTTTGTACATGTGCAATTGTATGCAGATCATGAATCTATCATTATCTGACATTGAAAGCGTTGAAAACCATAACCTATACATCTAAAGTCCGCACCTTTTGTCGTAGAATCGCAACGAAGTCGATAGGTTTGCTAAGCTTCCGTATTCGGCAGTTTGGCAACCTATAGAACGAAATAGGTTAGCTATTTCACAACCTACAACAGTCTAAACCCTAAAACAGATTAGGGTTAGGGTTTCTTACCTAGAAACGACGCCGGAAACGCCGGGAAAATGTCTGGAAAGGGGCGGTGCAGCCCATGTGATGATTGAAAGCAGCAGGAGGGAAGTACTCTCACAAATCCCAAGCTTTTCTCTCCTTTTTCTCTCTCTCTCTCTATGGTTTTATCCCAAATTCGTATGGCTATGAGAGGGGTTGTTCTAAGGCCCTTATATAGCCAAAAACCTCTCCGAAATAGACTCTTGTTCAAGGGGTACGACTATTATAGGTATTTCGGCACTTTTCCAGCTCAAAAGAGGGTTTCTGGTCGCCCTCCTTGAGCCAAACGTCAGACTTAAGCTCTCAACACATGGATCTACGTGAGATTACGCTTTCGACTCGATCGGATTCCCAGATCGCACGTGGCGGACCATTTTCAGTTTAACGGTCAGTGGGCCACGATCCGAAATTCCAAGTACATGTAAATGTTCCTGAAATTTTTCCTGATCCGAGGGTGTAATCTGGTCTGATTCTGACGGTCTGGTTGCTTAATACTAATCCACAAGCGAATGGTGTCAGATCACTATTTGATCATTCTACGATTCATGCATGGTGAGTGGAATTTTCTCCCGGAATCAAGTTCACTGTAAATTTCATAAACAAGTTCAAAATATTAAACCATGAATTAGAATAATTCTAAAACATTGAGTTTCATGAGTGTATAGTGTCATCTCAGCTTTCAACCATTAAGAGATTCAATTGTTAATTTCATGATATCATTGGTAATTAACAACGGAGCTCATGTCACCCAAAACTGAAACCAACACTTGCCTTACAGATTAACCTTTCATTCTACCATTTTTTTGATTTTCTTTATGAACAGTACGCCAAGGAGGGGAATCAAATCTGCACCTATAGGGAGCAACCCTATGGTGAAGATTTGTCGCCTAAATCTTTTTCATGTCAACTATGGGGAATCGAATCTTCATCTATAGGGAGCAAACCTATGATGACGATTATGCGATTTTACTCTTTCAATTCTTCTTTATAAACTGATGCTAAAAATTTCCGTTTTTCAGGCTGGTTCCTTTCATGTTAAATGCTTACCAAGTTAATCATTCAATTTTTGAACCTTAATGTGTAAGCGAGATGTGATATGCAGAATCATGACTCAATCAATGCTTAAAACTTCTAATCATGGGTTAACAATTCGAACTGAACTGTGAAATCTAACAAATGGCTGACTCCAAGGGGCATAAATTATCACATTCTGTATCTTGTAATTTCAAAATCACAACTATCCTTCAAAATCACTTTGAATTCAATAGAAATTCCAGAAAAATTTTAAAAATTTTCACAATTTTGCTCAAGACCAAGAAAATACTGATTAGGTAACCTAATCTCCCACCCCCAACCTAAAATCTACATTGTCCTCAATGTAAAAGAAATAAGCATGCAATGCACATGGGACAACGAGAATAAAAGAGGAGTGATGGAGAGATAGTACCTGGATGGAGAGTCAAGAAGCTTGCTCAAAAATATCAACATAAAAGCAGGTCAGCACAAGAGAGATATCAACAAAAACAAAACAAAAAAATAAAATCCTAAAAAGAAAATCCTACCTATACCACTTTCGCAGGTGCTCTCGATTACATTTAGCGTATGCAACAAGCCTTTAAACCCCTAGGTTACCCCTAGTGGACGAGTTGTAGTCTCGTGAGGGTTTGCAGTAATGTTGCCCATAAACATTGAACTAACTAACAAGTAAATAAAATGAAACGCTGAGTTGCCTCCCAGGAGCGCTAAGTTTAACGTCTTCAGCCAGACAAGAACGGACCATGAATGAACTAATCTTTATAACCAGGGTCCACCAAAGAAATTACCTCAACACCTTGATTAACCAATCCCAGACAAGTGATGTGAGTTCCCATGAGCTGTGCTATCTACAATGAGGTAACTGACACTGTCGTCAAATAATTTAAGGACTTCTGCTCGAACGACTTCTTCCATGTTAGGATCACGCTTCCTTTGCATTTCACGCGACATTTCCACAGCATGATCCATGCATACAGTGGGGCATACTCCCTGTATTTCCGCTATCCTCCGTTCAATTGCTGCCTTATATGTTCTAAGAATATTAAGCAGCCTGCTCTCTTTTGCCTTCTCAGAGTTAGAAACTGTGCTGTCAGAAAGAGTCTCAGAGTGATGAAGAGGTTCCACTTTCGCTCTCCATTTTTCAGTCTCCAATATAAGAGTAGAGTCGAGCATTGCATTGACTTCGTGGATGGGACTATCGATGTCAAAATCCATGCCATATTGTGCTAAGCAGGTCTCAAGTGGATCTTCAAAAGATTTACGGAAGGAGTCCTGCACTAGACTCTCGATCATGTCCACTTCAAATATGTCGTCCAAATCTGCGGATTGTTGTCCTGCATTAAAGACATTAAGTTTAATATTCATGTTACCAAAGGACAACTTCATAACTCCATTCCGGCAATTTATAATAGCATTAGATGTGGCCAAAAATGGACGACCCAGGATGACTGGGATCTGACTATGAGGATTCTGGACAGGCTGAGTATCAATAACTATGAAATCCACTGGAAAATAAAATTTATCAACCTGGATTAACACATCTTCAATAACACCCCGGGGCACCTTGACAGATCTATCAGCTAGTTGTAATGTTATTTTAGTCAGTTTCAACTCACCAAGTCCTAGCTGCTCATAAACTGAATATGATAACAAATTGACGCTCGCCCCTAAATCAAGTAATGCCTTCCCGATCTTATGATCTCCTATGCCGCAAGAAATGGTGGGAGCTCCTGGATCCCTAAATTTAGGAGGGGTGTTATGTTGAATCATGGAGCTAAGTTGCTCTGCAAGGAAGACTTTCTTATGAACATTCTGCTTACGCTTTTGAGTGCATAAGTCTTTAAGAAACTTAGCGTACGCAGGGACTTGTTTGATAGCTTCAAACAACGGGATGTTGACTTGCACCTTTTTAAACACGTCCAAGATTTCATCAAAGTTGTTTCTTTTCTTTATTGGTGCCAGACGTTGAGGAAAGGGTGCTTTGGGCACGTAAGGTGGCACGTCCGTGGTTCTTGAAGAGTCAGAGATCTTTTGGACTTTGGATGCATTGGTGTGACTCTCTGCTTCATCTTGATCTTCTGTTTTAGAATTTGATTCATCCCTAGGCATCTCTATTCTGTTGTCAATCTGTTTGCCTGGGGTAGTGATCGATTTGGCTTGCTCATGGTATTGCCCTTGATTGGAATTAGAGCCAGTCTCATACTGTCCCTTTGGATTAGCCACAGGTTGGCCAGGGAACTTACCCTTCTCATTCAATGCGGTAGCTAGTTGACCCAATTGTACTTCCAGCTTAGCAATGGATTGCGCATTTGCATGTAAGCTTTGCTGGTTGGCTAGTAAGGTTTGTTGGGTGTCTTTTTGGAATTGGAGAGAGCTCTGCATAAAAACATGGAGTGTATCCTCAAGAGATGGTTTCCTTGTTTGTGCAGGCAGTTGTTGATATTGCGGAAACTGCTGAGGTTGTATAGGAGGATTTCCAGATGGTCCTCCTTGTTGTGGTCCTTTTGCCCAAGAAAAATTTGGATGTCTAGCCCACCCTGGGTTGTATGTGTTCGAGTAAGGATCATTCCCAGGTTTTCGAAAAGTATTCATAGCATGTACTTGTTCATAAAGAATTTCTGGGGATGCTGCACCAGATGGACAAGACTGCATAGGATGGGCAGGACTAGAGCATATGGCACAAGCCTCGACTTGGGTTGTTTGTGCAGGTCCATTATACAACATCAGAGCATCAACCTTCTTTGTCAGGCCATCAATCTTGGCATGGAGATCTGGCATGACTCCTATCTCATATATACCACCTCTCTTTGGTGGTTGGGAACTTCTGTCATCTCTATTTGAATAGTCCCATTGCTGGAAATTTTCACACAAGGTTTCAAAGAAGTTCTATGCTTCGACATCACTTTTGGTCATGAATGACCCTCTACTGGTGGCATCAACCATGCGACGGTTCTGGGGTGTCAGACCGTCATAGAAGTATTGAACCAGTTGTCACTTTTCAAAACCATGGTGTGGACATTTAAGAAGTAAGTCCTTCCATCTTTCCCAACATTCATGAAAGTGCTCTCCCTCTTTTTGTGTGAAATTAGTGATTTCTCTACGGAGAGCATTAGTTTTGTGAACAGGGAAGAACTTGTTTAAGACTTCCTAAACAATTGATCCCATGTAGTGATAGACCCAACTTCTAGAGAATTCAACCATGCTTTCGCCTTATCTTTCAAGGAAAAAGGAAAAAGGCTCAAACGGATCGAATCGTCTGAAAAGTTTTGAAACTTAAAGGTAGAGCAAATGTCTAGGAATTCTTTCACATGATGATATGGGTCCTCCTTGTCTAAACCATAAAAGAAAGGCAACAACCAGATATTTATTTTGTAAAGGAAAGAGTGATTTTCACACTCCCTCGCTCCGGACTCAAGCGAATGGCGTGGGACATCGGTTGGTCCTGATTTCTGAGGTGGTTGTCAAGCCCAGTGAGGTGGTCCTAGTTCCTTAACTTCGTTTGAATCGGACTTCCAATGTGCGGTCTAGACCTAATACGAAGTTTCAAGTCATTCCCGAGAGTAGCTAGGTAATGAGTTTGATCCTAAACTTTAGGGTAACTTAGAGTCAATGATTCTACAAGTTTTGGGTCTTGCAGATCGTATTTAAAGCGATTGGTGCTAATTTCACAGGCACTCTAGTTTAGCACTAGCTAATTCTCGCCTAATTTCTAAAGGATTTAGTCCTGTAAGATTTCTGTCTGAGATGGTACTTAGGCCTTTGTAGTTTGTATATAAAGTGATCCAAGTTTTACTACTTAGGTAGTTTAAGTTAGTGTCTAGGGCGAAAATGCTTTAAAAAATTGAAACCACAAGATAGTGAAGGGTGGGATTTGTGAAGAAAATGGTTTAAAAAGGGATTTGAGGCTTTAATTGAGCGTTTGGGAAGTTAAACCTGTGTTAGGATTGACCCATCGCCTAAGGACGTCTAATTCCAGGTTGGCAAAAATCTGGGATGTTACACTTGAGTTCGGTCATGTAAACCCGACTCGAATTAACCCGAGACCTATACCATTAGGACCGCATCGTCGCCGCGGTTCCAACGCCGCATCTCGTGCATAAATCCGATATGTAGATCAAAAGTTGTGTACATTTCATTGTATGACCCTTAATCATGTGGCCCACTTAAGTGTCATGCATGTGGACCCCACTCCTCTTAGCACAAGTTCTCATTCAACACTATACATACCACTAAAATTTCATAGCTAACACTACCCACCCCACACACACCACCCAAAAGTCTACTCTACCCTACAACCTTGTTTTCTCCTCCCATAGGTAATTATTTCTTTTCTTACAAACAAATGATTCCTCTCTCTCTCTCTCTCTCTCTCTCTCTCTCTCTCTCTCTCTCTCTCTCTCTCTCTCTCTCTCTCTCTCTCTCTATCTCCTTATCTCTATCCCTCCTCATTCTCTCCATGGCCAGCAAATTCTCCATTTTCTCCAACCCCTTCTTTCCCTAATCTCTCTAAATTCATCCATTTCAATATCATCTCATCCATTGATTTCCCTTTCTTGGAGCTAGAGGAGCAAGGAGACCTAGATTTTTGTAAGGATCAAGGTGGGTGCTCTTAGATCCTTCTTTATTTCTTTCTTAGGATCTTGTGGGACCCATCAAGTGGTGATAGAGGTCCCTCATGTCTCCATGGTTGAGGCTAATGGCCCTTTTTCCTTGCATGCATGATCCATGGATGGGGCCATTCTCCATGGACCCCATCATGGCATTTTCGTTTGATGCATGTCATTTTTCTCTCTTGTGGTTGGATTATTTTTATTTTTCATTATTCTATTCTTGATTTCCTGATGTGTGTGGCCCACTTAGTGGCCCCGGAATATCCAGACCGTCCAAGCAAAGTAAACGCCTATGGCTGTCCATTCCTTAGACATTGGCACTCTATTTGCTCCATTTTGGGCACATGCAATGGGTTTCATGGAGGGGGTATGGTCTGGATGTTTGTTGGGTCTACTGGGGTGGTCCATACCACAATTTACATGGATTGATTTTCTCTTTTTATAGTGATTATAATTATTTTAATTCAGTATTATGTTGTTGTCCAAAGGCCATCTAGACAGATTTTTGAGTTATCTTGAGCTCAGTTTTGGGGATGATTGGTGGGGTGCTTGGTCCCATTTGATATGTACTTCTTAAAGGTGGGGATCCCACCTAGATGTTCTCCAAATTTCACCATCATCCATCCCTGTTTGATCACCCAAAAGGGTGGGCCAAGAAGGTTGGACGGTCCATATTTTTCTGGACTGTCTAGCCATTCTGCTGCTGTAAAAACATAAATATCAGCTTGTTTTTGAAGTAGTGGGCCACCTTTGTGAACCCCACCTTATTGTATACTTATGTAGGGATGTTGGTCCTACATTTTCTTAAAATTTGGCAGACCTGGGCCCACTCTAATGGGGTGCACAAATCAGGGGCAGCAGCATTGTTTCAGCAGCAGAATTGTTTTTGAAATACCTTGTTGTCCATAAATTGTACGAGTTAAATAAAATACTTTTACTATCCTAAAAATTTTAAAATTTTACAGAGAGGTGTCCCACCCATGGTAGGACCTACTTGCAAAATTTTAGGGCCAATGGACCCCTTTTGGGTATCCAAAAGGGTGGGCCAATATAGTGGGCTGCCAGAAATTTCTTTTGTGCAATCCAGCAACATAGTTTCATAAAAATAAATTTTAAAAAAATATTTTCTCAGAAGGTGGGCCATATTTCCAAGTCTCACCTTGTTGTAGGCTTGATGATGGACCTTGGGTCTAAATTTCAAGAATTTTGGAGGACCAGAACCCACCCATTTGGATGGTCCAAATTCTGTACGGTTATTTCCAGCAACATTCCACCCTGAATACATTGTAACTCCTGAATTTATTAAAATACTTCTGAGTATTCAAAAATTATAAAAATTTATAGGGAGGTGGTCCACTCATGGTGGGACCCACCTACCGAATTTCAGGGCCAATAGACCCCTGTGTATACTGTGGAAAGGCTCGGACTGGCCCACCACGTTGGGACGTCCAGGCCAGTCCGATTTTCTGGACAGATTGTTTCATTCAAATTAATTAAATTATTTCTAGATGTTCAAAAATTCTAAAATTTTGTGAGGTTGTGATCTACCCATGGAAGGACCATCCTGCAAATTTTCAGGGCCATCAAGCCCCTGGACTGACCGTGGTATGGCCTGTAAATTGGGTCAGTTTTGTGCCAAATATCCAGGCCCGTAGGACAACCCACCATGGGACGCCCCTACCTTGGGCTGCTGGGCCTATATTCTAACGGCATGGCCCACTTAAAGTAAGTATTGTATATCCCCCTTCTTATCTGGTGGGACCCACTGTGATATGTGTGGGTCACCATGGGTCAGTAACCCATTTAAATTAAATAAATTTCTGGACTCCAACGGGCCCAGGAAGTGGGTGGGCTGGAATTTCAGTAAGGGGCCCAAATTTATGCATAGTTGATCTTTTGGAGCCGTGGCGGCCCACCAGATTTAAGGGAGTGTTGTACACACTCTCTGCCCTCCTTCCTTAGACATTTTGGACTTAATTAGTGCCCTTGAGGCCCACCTTTGTGGTGGTTTGTGGGCTAGCCTTAACCAAAATTTTTGATAGCTTTATAAGCCCAATAGGATGGAAACCTATCCCTTGAGCCCAAGATTGTGCAAAGGCTGACCTTATTGATTCACGGGCCCAATGGGCCTTCTACAATCTGATCATGTGCATTTATTAGCCTTGATGCCCTCATAAAATGCTTAATGGTGAGCTAACTTGCAAGGCCCACATAAATGTATATTGTGGAGGACCTTGCTAAGTCTTTGGGCTGGTGTGGCAAGGCCCACATTGTCAGTATAGGCCTTGCCCATGTGTATTCTTGGGCTTATGGGCTGCCCTCAAGTCCACCATAATATACGAATTGGATGGCTTTTGTTTGGGCCATTTCTTCTGGGCCCATTATGTGATATATTACATGCATGTTTGTGTTAGCAAGTAGGCCTTGTGGACTCAATTCTTTTGGATAGGCCCATTGATCTTGGGCCTATATTCTCCTATCTATTGTGATGGGCTTAGGGGCAATAATACACAAGAGGTTGGGCCCTTGGCTACCCCCTAAACTGACCATGTACTTGGGCCAAAAGTGAGGCCCAACTCACTTGTGTTAAATGTGAAACTTGCCCATGTAAATAAATTACTGGGCTGCCCATGAAGCCCACCACAAACTATGGATTTATGACCCTTATGGTTAGGCCCAAACCTTACTTAAGGGCCCACCATACTACCTAAGTATTGGGCTTAGTGTATGGCCCACTAGGCCATGGATTGCTTAGGCCTTGGGCCTTTTTCATACTCGAGTAGTGGTGGGCTACCTCTTGGAAACCAGTTGAGGTTGGATGTCCTCCTGGGTGATCCTAAGGTAGGCCCATGGGTTTCCCTATGAATGGTTAAAGACCCACCATTGACCCTAGGCCATTTATTTAAGGCTCAATGTGTATATATGTGAAACCTACCTTAACACATGTTTGGTCCAGGCTGTCCAAGCCTTGGATCGCCCAATCATGGAGGCACTCTCTGCCTTGGGTTGCTGCTATATTCACAATCCAGTAGCATACCCACTTGATCTTTTCTTGATGTATACACACCCTTCATCTAGTGGGGCCCCCTGTGAATATTGTTGGCCTTTATGAGATCATTCCCACTTATTTGACTAATTTCTGGGTTTTAGCAGGCCCAAGAAGCTGAGTGGGCCGAACGTTTATCAAGGGGCTTCAAATGTACATTGTTATGGTTGAAACTTTATTGGACATGGGACCCACCATATTGAGAACTTGTGTACGTGTTGTACGCTTGTGTTTTCTTATAATCTTTGGGCTTAATCAGCGCATTCCTTTGGGTCACCTTTAGTGATCACATGAGGACCCCATCTTAGATCAGATTTTTGGGACATCCCTTAGGCTTAAAGTGGGTTGGGACGTCCTAGCTTGGCCCAACCATACATTGGGCCGACTTCCACCATTTTGATGGACTTGTGGGCTGAGGTAAGGATAGTATTGGGCTCTTGGTTGCTCACTTAAATTGCTAGTTATTGGGCTGATGTAGTGGGGCCCATTTCATCCAAACTTAAACTTATTTAGTTGTATATTGTATACACAGGCTGCCCACCAAGTCCAACTCAATGCATGGATTCTATGGCCATTGGGAATTGAGCCTTGGGCCTTAATTCTCCTCTTAGGGCCCATGTTGTTAAAATTGGTATTATATCTTTTTATGACCTATTATGAGGGATATATGTATGTGGTTACCTGTGTTCTTATCTTGAATGTAGGGCCTTGGGCCTTGTATCCATATAGTTCATGGTTGAGATGCCTCTTGGGGAATGGTGGTTAAATGTCCCCATTATGGACTCCTCTAGGCCCGATTGTAACTAAATGTGATTAGATGCTCATCTTAAACTCTTGCTAAACTCACTTCTGTGTTACTTAGACACGTAGTTGTATGCTTAGTCTCGTGGGCTACCCTAGGTAAATGGGCCCCCACTAGAGGTAGGATACCTTATAGATATTGTCTAAATACCTAGTCTTGGTCCCTTCTTAGATAGGAGGAGCATACTACTTTGTATATCGCCGCATAATGCGTTTAGACCCATCTTCATGGCCCATGTGCATCATTGTATGCTTGGATGACACTGTGTGTGTGGTTATGATTGTTTCATTGGGCATTGCATGTTGCCTTCTTGAGGGACGTAGTATTCCCTCTTGAACATGTTGAATGCTTGGAATTGATGCATAGTTGATGGTGTGATTCATGCATCTGGCACTGCATAACATATGAACATTATCACCCTCGCTTCATCAGGGTTGTAGCCTCCACAGATACATCGTGGATGGCCATGTTTGAACACCGAAAATGTTACTTGAGCATACCGGGTGCATAGGATGCCCATGGGTGAAATTTCTAAAACTTTCATAATACCAAAGATCTGCTCCAACGCCGTGACCGAGTGGAATATATGAGCGCACGAGGGCCTTATACCATTAGGTCGCGATTCCCACTGTCGTGTAGTCGGTTGGATAGGGGTGTGGCCTTACTCGCCTGATGTAAGGGGGCATTGCTAAGCTGAGTCTGACCAGCTCGTGAATGGGTCCACTACCTTCATGCCTTGCTAGTGATTGGTTGTCCGTAAGCAGGGTAGTGAGGTCTCTTATGCTCGTTTGACTGTGCGGGGTCTATAGAGCGGCAGTCATCCTGCAGTGTAATGGACCCCGGTGATTTCCTTATGATGGAAATGTACTTGATATGTGGATTTGATATGAGCACTGGCATTACTTCATATTGCATTTACATCGGCTGTGTAAGCCTCATATTGCATTGCCTTGGCATGGCACCCAGTACTCATTGCATTACAGTACTCATTGCATTATATAGCCTTGGTATGGATTCCTGAATTATTGTACTGCCTTGGTATAGCTTCTTGCGTTCATGACAGCCCTGGTAAGTGTCACGCCCCGAACTCGGAGACCGGTCTCACAAAATTCCCAATCACCGAATCCGGCGATGACAGCCTCCGTAGTACCCCATTCTCGGCTCCCGGCACCCATATACCAGGTTCCGATCCTGGGATACTACAAGAAGGATTTCTTATATCAATTTGATTCGTAATGAGCATAACCAAGCATAACCCACGAACAATAACCACAAAAACACCATCACAAAATCCACTATGATCAAAAACTTTGAGTACAGTGCGTATAAAGGGAAATACAAGATAGTGGTAATATCAAAACTCCAAAAGCTCGGCGGCACGCTCCAACTGCGGCAAGACTATAGCTGCGTCCTGGCGTTATCTGCACGCATCAATCGTGCATAAGCTTATAGAAAGCTTAGAGGGTGGTGTAAGTGTGTGCGCAATATGAGCCTGCTCAGAATGCAAGGTCAGAGTAATGCGGAATAGTGCTGATGAGTACGTAAATGCAACCAGCCGTACCAAGGCTATATAGTACAAGATATGAATGCAATCGGCCATACCAAGACCATGCGATGCAAGATGCTGCTCAAGCATACCAATCCTCATCCAAATCCTCAAGTCAATACAGTTCTCAGTCTGGATAATCACCGGGGTTCAGTACACTCCAAATGGCACTGTCTCTCTCCAAGCAGCACAGTCCAAGTGAGCGTAAGAAACCTCACTATCCACCTGGCCAATAGTCAACCAATACCTATCCGGCACGTCGATAGCGAACCCATTTCTGAGCTGGTCAAACTCAGCCTAGTAATGCCCCCTGCTCTCGGGCGAGTAAGGCCACACCCCTTTCCAACCGACCACGACACAGTGGGAGACGCGGCCTCATGGTATTCGGCCCTCGTGCGCTCATATATCCACTCAGTCTCAACGTTGGAGTCATCCTCTGGTACCATCGGGTTCAGGGATTCTCACCCAGGGACATCAATGGCACCCCAATTGCTTGGAACAAGATTTTTCCGTTATCCAACCAGCCACCCACGATATATCTGTGGAGGCTATGGCCCTGATGTCGCTAGGGCATATCTCAATCATACAGATGCAAGTGTATGAACTACACTACCAATCATGCAACCATCCTGCGTGAAGCACGCGCTCATGTTGGACAATTTCGCCTATCAGGGAGCCCGTAAACAGTCTGCGCGAAGGCATATGCTATGATCAGACACTCCTCATCTCAAGCATATATATGATGCGTATGATCATGAATCATGGGGCTGTGCTAAACATGTTATAAAGCAATAAACTATCCTCTCAATGAAGATGGGCCTAGATGGCCTACATGAAACAGATACGGGCCTATCAGTGGCCTTAGGGAGAGTTATAATGTGGACATCTAACCAACATTACTCGTACAATGTGGACGTCAAACCGACATTGTCCCCAAGGCTCGGCTTGCCTTAAATACCATTACATAAATCCTGGTGGAATTACACATTGCAATGTGCCTTAGGTACATCCCATGGGGCCCTAAATACATCAAATGGGCCGCATCTCATAGGCCTTATATTCATCAAGTGGGCCACCTTAATGAGCCTCATCAATGGGCCTTAGGTACATTGCAATGGGTCATCACCCATGGGCCTGAGAATGCATTAAAATGAGCCCGATCACATAAGCTGTATGTGAATCAAATGGGCCTAATCACATAGGCCATATACATATCAAAGTGGGCCTCAACAATGGACCTATAGTCATGCCAAGATGGGCCTAAATAATGGGCCTAAAAATACATCGAGATGGGCCTAAGTACATGGACCCATATGCATCCAAGTGGGCCACATGTGAAGCCCACCATATTGTTTATTTTACTATCCAATCTGTTGATAAGGTCACATGAGTAGAGGGCCCACCAAAATGTCTATTTTCCAGCCAACCTATTGATGTGGTCACATGGACCAAGGGGGCCCACTGTAACGTTTTTATTTATTTATTTATTATTATTATTATTATTTTAATTTTAACGGTGGATATTCATTCAACACTGTCGCCTGCACTGTGGGCCAACACACATCATGGTGGAGCCGTGCACACACATCACGGTAAGACCAGGGTAGGGCCCACTGTAATGTTTATTTCCCACGCAACCTGTTAATAAGGTCACGTGGCCCAGGGCCCACGTGATATTTATTTGTCATGCAACCTGTTTATAAGGTCACACGTGACCTGGGCCCATAGTGAGCCCACCGTAATGTTTATTTGCCAACTGACCTGTTGATACGGTCACATTGTCAGGGGCCCCACCGCGAGGTGGTTCACAAATCCAACCCATACATTATGTGTGTCCCACCTGTCTGAGGGTCCAGACCAAGTTTCAGCCACATCAGAAATTCAGGTAGGCCCCACCAAGTGTTTTTATATGATTTAGGCATGACTTCACAAGATTTAGATGGTATGGCCCACCTGAGTTCCGTTTGCGGCTGATTTTCGGGGACACCCCATAGCTAAAGGGGAGCCATCAAATGCACGGAGTTGATGGTCGAAACGCACCACGTGGGGCCCACGGCTGGAGCCGTGAGGCCCTGCCCGTCCGCCCGCTGCCATGCAGCGTAGGCGCTGCCTGCGCCTGTCAGCGGCAGCAGCAGCTGCCACCTTCTTTTTTTTTTATTCGTGGGGCCCGCATCAACAAGATCCAACCCGTCCATTGCCTATGCCCCACAAAATTAATGGTCCATATCAAATTTCAGGCGGGTCCAAGCTCCTGGTGGACCCTAGCAATCCTTTTTCCAGAGTTTTAATAGAAACATTAGTATTCTTAATGCCACGGCCCACCAGAAAATGGGGTCAGCTTCATTTTTCGGCTCAACGCCTAAAATGAGCTAGAGAACGGAATGGACGGCGTGGATCACATACATACATCAAGGTGGAGCCTGCATGAGTAGCCCACTCCAAAAGTAGTTTTTTTTTTTTTTGTTAGCTTGTACGTACACACCCATGCAGTACACGCACTCCGTGCAAGCCAGCCCTCACGTCCAGCGTCTAGGGACGCTGGACGGTGTGGATACACATGCATTAATGTGGTGGGTCCCATGTGGACATGGCCCACGTTCATCAAGGTGGGTCCCACATGCTTGTGGCCCAGTAATATTAATAAAATATTATAATATATTATATAACCTAAATAGGTGGTGGATGTCTCTTAAAATGAGGTGGGCCTCACCATTTGATGGATGGAGTAGATTTTAACATATTGGTGCAGCCTACTTCATTCTAAGGAAGAGAAAAAGAGAGAAATAGAGAGAGACACGGCGATGGAGTGGAGGGACCCCGCCACTATGGGCCCCTCTTCAATCACAACTACATACATTAAAGTGGATCCCATCACTTGTGGGCCCTTAAATGGAATCAACGGTGGATCACCCACCTCTTGCACTCCTCCTTGCTTCCTTGCACTCCTATTCTCCTTTGCTTGACTTTTAATGGTGGATGATGAACTTTTGATGGTGTGGATGAGAGATGAGAGGGGTGGGGAAAGTGGGCCACACTTGTTGCTCTTGGAATGCTTGGGAAAGCTTGGGACGTATGGAGCTTTGTTGCTTGGAGAGATTTGAGAAAAATGAGGGAGAGAGAGAAGTGATGGGAGATATGGATGGAAGGGATGGGTGGAGTGGTTGTAATAAATGGGGATGGGTTAAGTTGAAAAATGGGTAAAGGAGGGATGGTGATGGAAGAGAGAGAGTGGACTTTTGAAAAAGGAAGGATGGGTTGTGTGTACTTGTTGTTGGGTGAGGTGGCATGGAGGTATGGTGGTGTACTTGACTTGATTGATGGGACATCTCGTAGAGATTCCCTTGAGATTCGTAACGTGCGGCGTTTCTTCGAATCGAACGCAGGCCGACATCTTCTAGCCTGGGTATCGGGTCGGTGTGCGAGTCGCGCCGTTGGAACCGCGGCGACGGCGCGGTCGCCAAGGTACAGGTTTCGGTTCGAGTCAACTTTGGCATGCAGGTCTCATCTTAGGATCGTGCGCAACGTTGGCTTTAGGTCGAGGATTGCCAGAATTCGACCAGAAGGATCGCGAAAGCCTTCGGAACAGTATGGATTAGGATACGGGTCTTACAGCTCTCCCCTCCAAATAAAAATTTCGTCCTCGAAATTTACTCAATCATCGTAAGAGAACATAACTCATAATAGAAGAGGAACAAGACATCATCATAGAAAATCGAAGACAGTATACAAGATACAATATATGGTCAATCATCAAAAAGATGGGGATAGCGCTCTCGAATCTCGGCCTCGCGCTCCCAAGATGCCTCGTCAACAGAATGGTGACCCCACTGAACTTTCACCAAGGGAATGACCTTGGTCCGGAGGACCTGCTCCTTCCGATCAAGAATACGAACTGACTGCTCAATGTAAGAAGCGTTCTCACGAACCTCCAATAGCCGCCAATCAATAACAGGGACTACGTCTGACCCACACTTCCTCAACATAGAGACATGGAAAACGTTGTGGACGCCAGACAACTACGGTGGTAAGGCAAGCCGATAGGCCACAGCGCCAATGCGCTTAGTGATCTCGAAAGGTCCAATGAATCTCAGGGAAAGCTTGCCCTTCGCTCCAAATCGAACTATGCCCATCATGAGCGAGACCTTGAGATACACATAGTCCCCTACATCGAACTCCAAGGGACGACGTCGGCGATCAGCAAAACTCTTCTGCCGACTCTGAGCTGTGCGTATCCTCTGCCTGATGATATCAATAGCCTCTGAAGTCTCCTGCACAAGCTCGGGACCTAGGAGACGCCGCTCTCCAACCTCGGTCTAACAACTCGGAGATCTGCATGGTCTGCCATACAGTGCCTCAAAAGGAGCCATGTCAATGGTCGCCTGCCTGATAGCTGTTATTGTATGCAAACTCAGCCAATCGCATATGCTCATCCCAGCTACCCCCGAAGTCAATCGCACAAGCCCGAAGCATATCCTCAAGAATCTGGTTGACCCTCTCGGTCTGGCCGTCGGTCTGCGGATGGTACGCGGTGCTGAGCTGCAAATCAGTCCCCATCGCTCTCTTGAAGGTCCCCCAAAACTGAGACGTGAACCTCGAATCTCGGTCAGAGACGATCGAGACTGAAACGCCATGCAGTCTCACAACCTCCTTAATAAATAACCTCGCAAGCCGGTCCATGGACCAAGTCGTACGCACCGCGAGAAAATGTGCCAACTTCGTCAGACGATCCACAACAACCCAAATGGCGTCATGACTGCGCTGAGTCCTTGGCAAGCCCATAATGAAATCTATCGACACGTGCTCCCACTTCCACATCGGGACGCTCAATGGCTGCAATAGACCAGGAGGTCTCTGATGATCGGCCTTGACACGCTGGCATGTGTCACACTTGGCCACAAAACTGGCAATCTGGCGCTTCATCCCCGCCCAGAAATACTGTCTCCTCATATCACGATACATCTTCGTCGAGCCAGGGTGGATAGAAAACCGTGATCGATGTGCCTCAGTCATAAGATCTCTGCGCAACTCTGGAATATCCGGGACACATAATCGGCCTCTGAAGCGAAGTCCACCATCAGAACCAATCTACCAATCTGTCTAACTCTCAGATGCTGCCTCTACTCGGTAATCCTATAACGACTCATCTGTCTGCTGAGCATTGATCACCCTTGCGACAAGAAAGGGTTGGATCGACAGGCTCGATAGCTGAACGATAGAAGACTGCAGACCAAAATCAAAGTCGTACTCTGCTATATCCTCGAGCATCCTCCACTCCTGCATCATCATGTGTGCCACCAGGCCTCGTGGCTGACGGCTGAGGGCATCCGCCACCACGTTTGCCTTGCCTGGGTTGTACTGGAGGTCAAAATCATAGTCTTTCAGAAGCTCCATCCAGCGTCTCTGTCTCATGTTCAGCTCGGACTGAGAGAATAGATACTTCAAGATCTTGTGGTCAGAGAAGAGCTCGAACCTGACCCCATAGAGATAGTGTCTCCACACCTTCAGTGCGAAGATGACTGCTCCCAGCTCCAGATCATGCGTGGGGTAGTTCAGCTCATGGACCTTGAGCTGACTAGACGCGAAGGCTACAGGCCTGCCGTGCTGCATCAAGACAGCACCCAATCCAATACGCGAAGCATCAGTAAATACAACGAATCCATCACTCCCAGAGGGAAGAGTGAGGACAGGAGAGGACGTCAGACGGTCCTTCAACTCCATAAATGCTCGCTCGCATGCATCCGTCCAAACAAAATTTGCGCCCTTTCGAGTCAACCTGGTCATCGGGGCAGCAATACGGGAGAAGTCCTCAATGAAACGCCGATAATGGCCCGCCAAACCAATGAAACTGTGGATCTCAGACGCAGTGGTGGGCTGGTCCCACAGACGCACTGCCTCAACCTTCGAGGGGTCCACCGCGACACCCTCCCGCATCACTACATGACCGAGGAACCTCACCTCCTCCTGCCAGAACTCGCACTTCTCCAGCTTCGCATACAGCTGGTGGGCACGGAGGGTCTGCAAAGCGATCTCCAAATGCTGCATATGATCCTCACGAGTCCTTGAATATATCAGAATGTCGTCGATGAAGACCACAACAAACTGATCGAGATATGGATGGAAGACCTCGTTCATCAACTGCATGAAGACCGCGGGTGCATTGGTCAGTCCAAAGGACATGACCTGAAACTCAAAATGTCCATAACGCGTCCTGAAAGCTGTCTTCAGGATGTCCTCCTCTCGGACACGAATCTGATGATAACCGGAACATAGGTCAATCTTCGAAAAGAACTGTGCACCCTGCAGCTGATCAAATAAATCGTCTATCCTCAGGAGTGGGTACTTATTCTTAATCGTAACCCGGTTGAGCTCGCGATAGTTGACGTAGAGCCTCAACGAGCCATCCTTCTTCCTGACGAAGAGTACCGGCGCTCCCCAAGGTGAACTGCTCGGATGAATAAATCCTAACTCACGCAACTCGTCCAACTGACGCTGCAGCTCATGCAACTCCATCGGTGTCATACGGTACGGGGCCTTCGAGATAGGCGCGGTACCAGGCATAATATCAATCTGGAACTTAACATGACGGTGCGGTGGCAATCCCGAAATCTCCTGAAACACGTCGGGGAAATCACAGACAATCGGCAACTGCTCGATACACAAGGCAACTGGCTCCTCGACTGCGCAGGTCATCAAACAAGACAATGGCTCTCCTCGGGGCTCTGCAACGAACTGAAACTGTGGCAAGCCAGGTATGCAGAACGTGACTATCCTCGCGGAACAGTCTCAGATAGCGTGGTACTCAGCAAGCCAATCCATGCCCAAGATAACATCGAAGTCCGTCATCGGCAACACAAACAAGTCAGCAGGTAAGAATATATCACCGACCAGAATAGGGCAAGACGGACAGAAACGGCCTAACACTGTGGTCTTCCCCAAGGGCGTCGATACGGTCAATCCCTCACTGGCAGACTCAGTCGGTAATCCAGTCGATCGGTAAAAATCCTCAGACATGAATGAGTGTGAAGCGCCGGAATCAAACAATACTCGGGCGATGTATGAAGAGACAGGAAGTATACCCTCAACGACTCCTCCTGAGGTCTGTGGGTCCTGCTGAGCCGCATAAAACCTAGCCTGAGCTGGCTGGGGAGGTGCCTATCCCCTCTGAGGTCCCTGGTGTTGCTGCTGCCTCTGCGGCTGCCTATGCTGCTGTCTCTGCTGCTGCTGGGGCCTCGGTGGCTGAGGTGGCTGAGGTCACTGCTGATGGGGCCGTTGCTGCTGTGCTGAAGGCTGCTGCTGTGGTCGCGGCTGTCCTGAAAACTGTTGCGGCCCTTTAGACTGCTGCAGATGAGGACGGGGGCACTCAGATATGCGGTGTCCAGAACCACCACATCCAAAACACGTCCCTGGAAACAGCTGCTGGGGTGGCGCAGGTGCCGCTGACGCTGCTGGTGCTGCTGGTGTCACTGGTACTGCTGGTACTCTAGCGGGTGGATGATCCCTATACCTCTGTGGTCGTCGATGCTGCTGAGAGCTACTGGACTGGGCTGGCCTCTTTCAGCCTCTCCTCTGATCTCAACCGCTCTGAGAGTCAGCCCACTCAGTCTCGTACATCTGGGCCCTTCGTACTACCGCCTGAAAGGTCGGGAGCTCGTGCCCAATAACACGGCCTCGAAGACCAAAACGTAGGCCGCTCTCGAAACGGCAAGCCTTCAGCCCCTCATCATCAACCATATATGGCGCAAACCGTGACAGCGTCACGAAGCGTGCCGCGTACTGCGCCACGGACATGTCTCCCTGTACTAGAGTCTCAAACTCTCGTGCCCTCTGACGACGAATGTGGTCGAGGAAGTACTGTTCCTAGAATCGGCTGATGAAATCCTCCCATGTCCAGACATGATCAGGTCCTGCGACACGGGTAACAGAGGTCCACCAGTGCTCTGCCTCGCCCTGGAAAAGGAATGTGGCCAATCGGACTCGCTGCTCGGTCGTACATGACATAATATCAAAAATCTTCTCCACATCGGAGCGTCATCTCTCAGCTGCTGACGGATTTGGCTCGCCCTGAAATCGTGGAGGATCCATCCACATGAACTCGCGAAGAAGGGCACTCGCGCGCTCCTGCTCTGCCTGGGCTGGAGAAACAACTGGGCGTCTGCCCTGCCCCTGAAGTGCAGCTATCACAGCCTGTAACATCTGTTGTAACTGCGAGGCACTCACAGGCACAGTCAGATCCGCACCGGCATCAGGTGGAGGAACATCATCCTCAGCAAAGGGAGCAGGGATCTCTGGCGGTAGAACTGGAGGTACAGGTGGTAAGGCTGGAGCCTCGGGTGGTGGAGCGGGATCCTCAGGTGGTGGATCGGGGTGTGCTCGGCTCGCTCTCCTGGGCGGTATGTCCTATGGAAAGATAAGGCGCCAATCAATCTTAAGAATCGCGCGTTACGAACTCAATCGAAAGGTTACGCACTCGGAACCTAATCGTCCTAACTCATAGTAATTATGTAATGTAGTTCTCGGTTATTCCCAAGTTATGCTCTGATACCAACTTCTGTCACGCCCCGAACTCGGAGACCGGGCTCACAAAATTTCCGATCGCCGAATCCGGCGATGACAGCCTCCGTAGTACCCCATTCTCGGCTCCCGGCACCCATATAGCAGGTTACGATCCTGGGATACTACAAGGAGGATTTCTTATATCAATTTGATTCGTAATGAGCATAACCAAGCATAACCCACGAACAATAACCACAAGAACACCATCACAAAATCCACTATGATCAAAAACTTTGAGTACAGTGCGTATAAAGGGAAATACAAGATAGTGGTAATATCAAAACTTCAAAAGCTCGGCGGCACACTCCAACTGCAGCGAGACTATAGCTGCGTCCTGGCGTCACCTGCACGCATCAATCATGCATAAGCTTATAGAAAGCTTAGAGGGTGGTGTAAGTGTGTGCGCAATATGAGCCTGCTCAGAATGCAAGGTCAGAGTAATGCGGAATAGTGCTGATGAGTACGTAAATGCAACCAGCCGTACCAAGGCTATATAGTACAAGATATGAATGCAATCGGCCATACCAAGACCATGCGATGCAAGATGCAGCTCAAGCATGCCAATCCTCATCCAAATCCTCAAGTCAATACAGTTCTCAGTCTGGATAATCACCGAGGTTCAGTACACTCCAAATGGCACTGTCTCTCTCTAAGCAGCACAGTCCAAGTGAGCGTAAGAAACCTCACTATCCGCCTGGCCAACAGTCAGCCAATACCTATCCGGCACGTCGATAGCGAACCCATTTCTGAGCTGGTCAAACTCAGCCTAGTAATGCCCCCTGCTCTCGGGCGAGTAAGGCCACACCCCTTTCCAACCGACCACGACACAGTGGGAGACGCGGCCTCATGGTATTCGGCCCTCGTGCGCTCGTATATCCACTCAGTCTCGACGTTGGAATCATCCTCTGGTACCATCGGGTTCAGGGACTCTCACCCAGGGACATCTATGGAGCCCCAATTGCTTGGAACAAGATTTTTCCGGTATCCAATCAGCCACCCACGATATATCTGTGGAGGCTATGGCCCTGATGTCGCTAGGGTATATCTCAATCATATAGATGCAAGTGCATGAACCACACTACCAATCATGCAACCATCCTGCGTGAAGCACGCGCTCATGTTGGATAATTCCGCCTATCAGGGAGCCCGTAAACAGTCTGCGCGAAGGCATATGCTATGATCAGACACTCCTCATCTCAAGCATGCATATGATGCGTATGATCATGAATTATGGGGCTATACTAAACATGTTATAAAGCAATAAATTATCCTCTCAATGAAGATGGGCCTAGATGGCCTACATGAAACAGATACGGGCCTATCAGTGGCCTTAGGGAGAGTTATAATGTGGACATCTAACCAACATTACTCGTACAATGTGGACGTCAACCGACATTGTCCCCAAGGCTCGGCTTGCCTTAAATACTATTACATAAATCCTGGTGGAATTACACATTGCAATGTGCCTTAGGTACATCCCATGGGGCCCTAAATACATCAAATGGGCCGCATCTCATAGGCCTTATATTCATCAAGTGGGCCACCTTAATGAACCTCATCAATGGGCCTTAGGTACATTGCAATGGGTCATCACCCATGGGCCTGAGAATGCATTAAAATGAGCCCGATCACATAAGTTGTATGTGAATCAAATGGGCCTAATCACATAGGCCATATACATATCAAAGTGGGCCTCAGCAATAGACCTATAGTCATGCCAAGATGGGCCTAAATAATGGGCCTAAAAATACATCAAGATGGGCCTAAGTACATGGACCCATATGCATCTAAGTGGGCCACATGTGAAGCCCACCATATTGTTTATTTTACTATCCAATCTGTTGATAAGGTCACATGAGTAGAGGGCCCACCAAAATGTCTATTTTCCAGCCAACCTATTGATGTGGTCACATGGACCAAGGGGGCCCACTGTAACGTTTTTATTTATTTATTTATTTATTATTATTATTATTATTATTTTAATTTTAACGGTGGATATTCATTCAACACTGTCGCCTGCACTGTGCGCCATCACACATCATGGTGGAGCCGTGCACACACATCACGGTAGGGCCAGGGTAGGGCCCACTGTAATGTTTATTTCCCACGCAACCTGTTAATAAGGTCACGTGGCCCAGGGCCCACGTGATATTTATTTGTCATGCAACCTGTTTATAAGGTCACATGTGACCTGGGCCCACGGCCAGTGAGCCCACCGTAATGTTTATTTGCCAACTGACCTGTTGATACGGTCACATTGTCAGGGGCCCCACCGCGAGGTGGTTCACAAATCCAACCCATACATTATGTGTGTCCCACCTGTCTGAGGGTCCAGACCAAGTTTCAGCCACATCAGAAATTCAGGTAGGCCCCACCAAGTGTTTTTATATGATTTAGGCATGACTTCACAAGATTTAGATGGTATGGCCCACCTGAGTTCCGTTTGCGGCTGATTTTCGGGGACACCCCATAGCTAAAGGGGAGCCATCAAATGCACGATGTTGATGGTCGAAATGCACCACGTGGGGCCCACGGCTGGAGCCGTGAGGCCCAGCCCGTCCGCACGCTGCCATGCAGCGCAGGCGCTTCCTGCGCCTGTCAGCGGCAGCAGCAGCCGCCACCTTCTTTTTTTTTTATTCGTGGGGCCCGTATCAGCAAGATCCAACCCGTCCATTGCCTATGCCCCACAAAATTAATGGTCCATATCAAATTTCAGGTGGGTCCAAGCTCCTGGTGGACCCTAGCAATCCTTTTTCCTGAGTTTTAAAAGAAACATTAGTATTCTTAATACCACGGCCCACCAGAAAATGGGGTCAGCTTCATTTTTCGGCTCAACGCCTAAAATGAGCTAGAGAACGGAATGGACGGCGTGGATCACATACATACATCAAGGTGGAGCCTGCATGAGTAACCCACTCCAAAAGTAGTTTTTTTTTTTGTTAGCTTGTACGTACACACCCATGCAGTACACGCACTCCGTGCAAGCCAGCCCTCACGTCCAGCTTCCAGGGACGCTGGACGGTGTGGATACACATGCATTAATGTGGTGGGTCCCATGTGGACGTGGCCCACGTTCATCAAGGTGGGTCCCACATGCTTGTGGCCCAGTAATATTAATAAAATATTATAATATATTATATAACCTAAATAGGTGGTGGATGTCTCTTAAAATGAGGTGGGCCTCACCATTTGATGGATGGAGTAGATTTTAACATATTGGTGCGGCCTACTTCATTCTAAGGAAGAGAGAAAGAGAGAAATAGAGAGAGACACGGTGATGGAGTGGAGGGACCCCGCCACTATGGGCCCCTCTTCAATCACAACTACATACATCAAAGTGGATCCCATCACTTGTGGGCCCTTAAATGGAATCAACGGTGGATCACCCACCTCTTGCACTCCTCCTTACTTCCTTGCACTCCTATGCTCCTTTGCTTGACTTTTAATGGTGGATGATGAACTTTTGATGGTGTGGATGAGAGATGAGAGGGGTGGGGAAAGTGGGCCACACTTGTTGCTCTTGGAATGCTTGGGAAAGCTTGGGACGTATGGAGCTTTGTTGCTTGGAGAGATTTGAGAAAAATGAGGGAGAGAGAGAAGTGATGGGAGATATGGATGGAAGGGATGGGTGGAGTGGTTGTAATAAATGGGGATGGGTTAAGTTGAAAAATGGGTAAAGGAGGGATGGTTATGGAAGAGAGAGAGTGGACTTTTGAAAAAGAAAGGATGGGTTGGTGTACTTGTTGTTGGGTGAGGTGGCATGGAGGTATGGTGGTGTACTTGACTTGATTGATGGGACATCTCGTAGAGATTTCCTCGAGATTCGCAACGTGCGGCATTTCTTCGAATCGAACGCAGGCCGACATCTTATAGCCTGGGTATCAAGTCGGTGTGCGAGTCGCGCCGTTAGAACCATGGCGACGGCGCGGTCGCCAAGGTACAGGTTTCGGTTCGAGTTAACTTTGGCATGCAGGTCTCGTCTTAGGATAGTGCGCAATGTTGGCTTTAGGTCGAGGATTGCCAGAATTCGATGGGAAGGATCGCGGAAGCCTTCGGAACAGTACGAACTAGGATACGGGTCTTACAGTAAGGCTGGTGGTGTTGGCTTTGATCATGCTTCCTTCCCGTATCTCCTATTTTTCTTCTGTACACTATTATCACACACCTTCACCACCCTCTAAGCTTTCTATAAGCTTATGCACGATTGATGCGTGCAGGAGATCCTAGGCAGGCGTCGCAGTGGCAGAGTTTGGATTAGAGCTAAGCTTGAGGACCCAGTGTTGTAGACTTCCTTTCTTTCTTTTATTATCTTATGTATGTCCTTTTGGACCTTATGTAAGCTTGTAAAAGTTCAAATTCATAGTGAATTCTGTGATGTGTGCCTTTGTTATTCTCATATTTACTTGTTGTGATCTTGGGTATGCTCGTATTGGTAATGATTATACTATTATGAAAATCCTCCTTGTAGGATCCCAGGATCGGAACCTGCCTCAGGAACCGAGAATGAGATACTACGGAGGGTATTGCGGCCAGAACCGGCCATCGGGTTCCTTGTGAGTCCGGTTACCGAGTCTGGGGCGTGACAGTAATTTAGTTGGACGGTTTAATTGAGTTAATCAATGGGCCCCACTTAAGGTGATGCGCTGCGCAGTCCATTTGCGCAGCACTGCATATTTGGGGTGGAATGTTATAGCCTTACACAAGGTAACTTGAGTCGAACTAGGACACAGTGATGTGGAGCATGGGAGAGAGAGTTTTGATGGGTTTCAAACTCCCTCTCCACATACTCTATCTAAGAGAGCTGGGTCTCCGATCCTACACCATGACAGAATTCGAGTCCCATCTTTTGAGTTACAGAAAGGGTGTGAAGGAGAGGAAGATCCTAAGCTCTATAGGTATTCTGGTATTCGTATTCTCAGCAATGGCGTCCCACTTAGGTAAGCCATCCGAACCCTCGATCACCATGTCCTATGCACAGATAGATCTGTGGGCCTATTCCGCATATATGTTAAGTCCCACAAAAGTTTTATGCAAACCCTAGTTCATTTGAAGCAATATATATTCTGTCGTGAGAGAAAGAGAGTTGACATTCTATAGGGAGATGCTTCTTTATTTTTTGTCTATGAGCATGGTTGATTAGAGTGAATTCATTTTGTACAAAAGGGAACCACGTAAATCCCTATGTTGTGGTTTGCTTCTTCTTCTTCTTCTTCTTCTTCTTCTTCTTCTTCTTCTTCTTTTTGCTTTCTTTTAATTTTGATATTGTTGTACGTGTGGTCGAGAAGAGTTCTCTTCTCCCAACAACTAGTATTAGAGCTCTTGATTTGAGTGGGAGTAATGTCAAAAGAATAAAAGGTAAGGATTGAAAAGTTCGATGGTTCGAACTTTGGAGTCTTGAAGATGCGGATAGAAGGTTATCTCTATCAAAATCATCTCTACCTTCTTCTTAGCTTAAATCAAAGAAACCAGAAAAGATGTCTAATAACGATTAGGAGGTGCTCGACAGAAAGGCTTTGGGAACGATATGACTTTCTCTAGCTAAATTTGTTGCATTCAACATCTTAAAGGAGAAGACCATAGAGTATCTGATGGCAGCCCAATCAAGGATGTACGAAAAACCCTCTGCTTCCAACAAGGTTCTTCTGATAAAGAGGTTGGAAGAGCCGATGGGGCAACCTCATGGGGCTGATCCGGAGCTGGCTGGGAAGACAACTTCATCTTCTAGATGTGGTCTAAGTTGATTATTTTTATAGAAACAAGGTACCTAAAAGTAACCGGAAGGCCACACTCCCCGGCCAGCCTACAAATGAGGTGACTAAATGATAGCGTCGAGGAGTGGCCCAAGGTTAGGATGTATATGATCTGGCGTATGATCAATGAAGGGAGGCACAATGGTTGATGAAGGCCAACCCAATATAACATCTCAACCATGGAAGCAATCGGGTCGGTCCAATATTGCCTGATCTAGGGTAAACATTAAAGACAAAAATGAGATGGAGGATGCAATTTTGGGTGGTCATTTCTGACGCCTACAAGTTATTCCCCTGGTATCAAGCGACATTTCGTCCACCACAGAAAAAGAGAGTCCACTCCAATCTTTAGGCCTTTAGGGGAGTTTGGTGCATGCGATTAGGTGGTTTTCAGTGGGAGTGGGATTTCCAAATCTCGGGTTTAAAAGTATATCATGTTTAGGAAGACGTCTATTGCAGGTTTGAACAAACTACTTGGGTCCTATGCTTGGCCGATGGATTTACGATATCCCACATTGGTACTCGAGCTGGCCTCGAGTCACTTCCATCTAATACCACAACTCGATTTAGGGAACCGTAACAGTCCCTTGGAATTGCAATTATTATATGTTGTGGTGAAACGCGAGACTTCCTACGAAAGTGAAGTGATCAATTTTTGTGGGGGCCACCATGATGTATGTTACATATCCACACCGTTCATCCCTTTTTAGAAAACATGTTAAGGCATGATCCATGAGTCAGATCCAATGCTTGATGTGGACCCCACGACAGAGAACAGTGGACTGAGTGACAAGGACAACCATTGATCCCTTGCAGGGCAATCGTATATCCATGTTTTGTATCAACATGAGTTACTATACGCTCCTTAGTTGACTCATCCATCCATGTCTTGCATGCAGGTATTAAGACGATCTTACAGAACTGCTTCTAGACCGCAGCATCATGTGAACAATACTTGATTCCCAAAGGTAATTATTGTACTTAGTAAAATATTAAGCTGGGAGTGGATTTTTTTAGACAATCAACTGTATTACTAATTCTTTTTTAATTTTTTGTAATAGGGATGGGAACTGTTGAACCTGTAAATGTATGCGTTCATTGGTTACAACCGGAACAAGCATTGCTCAAAACGTCTTTTGCGTAGTGCGGTTCAACATTTGCACTCGTATAAATTATTTAGTAACACACCTATAATATATTTTACTTATGGTACGGTCTCTTGAAGATATAGAGGTCTGTATGTGATTTGTATAATATAGTATGACTGATATGAGAGCCAGTGGTTTTGGATTTAATTCGAATTTTTGCCTGTTAACGAGATTACCCAGTCCTTATTTATAGATGTGTTACACTATAATATGGACCAATAATATGCGGAGGTATGGATTTGTATCAATGACGTCTAACAGGAGAGAATTCATAGCATGTGTTGTGTAGAAACCCAGCGGATGAGAAAAAACCATGTACTATCTTGGTAACCCAGCCGATCGTGTAGGACATCTCATATGAAGCTTCAATGGACCATATCCCGAAGAGACTGATCAAACGACCCTTCACTATGGTATAAAACCTTATGTGTGGAGTAAAACTGTATACTCACTGCAAAACCCTTCACAAGTCCACCGGTTGTGGCCCACAAGCCAAACAAACAGTCCCTACATATGGTAATGCGGCCTTATAAACCAGCCAGACACGATCAATATCCAAATAGGGGTGGGAGATGATCCTTCCATAATCCAAGTTCAGACCACCATCCAAACAGGACATCACACTAATTCTGTAACATGGGTTTGTGTGAACTGCCATCCAAACAGATCCCCTTCAAAGCCCACAGTCAATGAATTCCAAGGCAATCCATGACAACCCACAATCATTTTGTTTTTTGAATCCCATCCCACCTAATCTCGCCTAATCCCATGCACCAAATGCCCCCTTAGGAGACAAATCGGACTCGAGAGGGACGAATCTAAATGGTGGGACCTCTGTCAACCTACCAATGGTACCGGGATCACATAAGTCTTGGCCCCATTGTATTCGACCTCGAAACTGGGGGGATCTATACATAGTTCCCAACATCTGGAGTAAAATAGATGGACCAGGTTCTCGTGCAAAAGTCCCTTGAATGAAAAAATGGGGCCCTAACCAATTTGAACCAGGAGTTCTGACACTAGAAACCCCCTGAGACAATTCTCTAAAACCCATACATTCACAAACGATAAGATGGGACAAGAATCTTACCAAGGATGTACGAAGATTCTCTATTTCATTATCCAACAGAGAATCAATGGAAGAGGAATACAGAGAAGAATGCTCGGGTTTGGATGGTTAAGGAGCTAGGCCACGGACATGACTGTGATGAGAAATCAATTCCGTACGCATGGAGGATGAAGGGTCAACATCATGCCGAGCCTTGACACGACGCTATCCTTGAGTTGATGCACAAGTACTAGGCATATTGACAGATGGAGTGAAAGAAAAAAAAAAGGCAAAACAAATAAAACCCATGAACAATGAACATGAATCAGAAGGATTTTAGGGAGAATTCGAGGGATTGAAGAACAAAGGAGGGGAAGGATGGGGCAGACAGTGGAGGAGAAGGAAATGAGGGGAAAAGTGAAATGAATGGGGTTTTAAAATCAAACCGAGCTAGTCCATGTCATTGTCAGTTAGACTGATAGAATACGGTTGGGTTTTGCAGATTTTTCTTACTCTATCGATTGAGCCAATAAATCCATAAAAACACTATTCACTTTTAAGTGCAAATGGATGTGTTTAAAGTTTTTTAATTAGCACTCTTATATCCTAGTGATGAGGTACATTACCCAAAAGTGGGTTATGCTTCATGGGCAACGAGGTGAGTGCCTAGCTTCCTACAAGTCTAAGTACGATTTCTAGGTTTAATTGGCTATCTTAAAGTTTCTAAGAGATGGTGTAACAATCTTGTTTCTAGAGGTTGGGCTTAAAATAGAAGGACAGTGGTAGAAGGTCTAAATATGATACACTAATCTTATGCTTGGCAAGGGTAGAAAGTTGTGTAAGTGTTTTGGTTTGTCAATAACATGTGTTTATATGTCTTGAGTCGGTTGAGCCCCATTGGAAAATAAAGGCATCTGAAGACTTGAAGATGTGCGGCAATCAAGGCGTGAAGACACGGGTAAATTGAGGTGCCTTGGTGAACGTAGACATAAACCTCTTTAGTTCCAAAAAAAAAAAACTTGCCTCTAGATGATTAACTTTAATAGGAAAATACTTTATTCATTATATCAAGCCTAAAACTTAAATATGAACAAGTTCAGCTAGGCTTTTAGAGGTTCAGAGCTGCTGATGGTTTTTAAAAAAAAAAAATCAGCAGAAATCAGAGGTCTATCGATTGAAGCAACAGCTTTATCGATTCAAGTCGATTTGATCAACAACTCCTGTCAATTCGATTGAAAGTGCCCAAAAGTGTCCAGCGACCAAAACAATAGAAAATTGGACCTATCGATCAAATCACCAATTCCATCAATTCAAGTCGATTGAATGGATAGTTGTTATAGATCCATTAGAGCACTTTTTCTATAAATTTGGGCATTCAAACCTTTGCAAGGAATATAGGTTTTTTATGGTTTTAGAGGTTCAATGCAAACAACACTTTTTTTTTCATTTAGGCTCTAATCTCAGGAGCCCATGCTATATTCCTTATATTTAATTACTCATTGAGCATTCCAAGCTCCAATTGAAGATAAGCATATCATCTTGCATTTTATAGAGGCTAAACTTTAATCTTATAGGTAAATCCTATGTTTAATACCCTATAAAATACCCATCTAGGTGAATCCTCATTTGAAACCAACCATCCCATTATTTGTAGGAGATTCGACCATCATCCTACTCTCCCATTACCTTGGCACTCTCAATAGGAAGATCATTGTAAGGTAACCGATCGAGAAGCTGAAGAAGATCCACTTCAAAGATTGGGGGAGCTAAAGAGAAGCTAATTCAAGTTTGAAGGAGCATCTCAAGATGTGTACTATCAAGGGGCTCATCCAACTACTAGGAGTTTTATTTAGAGTCCATTGAAAACTCATATCTTGTGTAGATTTGAGTAAGTCCTTGTGTAGGCCACCACCGAGTATATACGTGTTTGGCTCTTGTGTAGAACCAATCAAGAGTTTGTGATCCAAACTTAGAAAGTCCCTGTGTAGGCCACCTTCGAGTGTAAACGTGTAAGTCCTTGTGTAGGCCACCGACAAGTGTTTACGTATAAGTCTTTGTGTAGGCCACCAGTGTGAATTAGCTCTTGTGTATGACTGATCAAGTAAGACCTTATGTATGCCACTGACGGGTGTGTACATGGATCCTTGTATAGGATTGTAAAGGTTAATGGTGAACCTATTGAAAACCATGCGAGATAATAAAATCCAAAAAACTTGAGTTTGAGTTCGTCATCTGGGAGTGGAGTAGGCAAGTTACCGAACCATTATATATCATTGTGCTTACAATTGTTCATATGTGTATGCATCTATTTACTCTTGTGATTTGATTTGTTTATTGTATATGGATACATGAATAGATTGTATGTTAGGTGTTTTTGTTTACTGCACACACTTAATATTTATATCATACATCATATACTATTTCGCACATATAATTATATTTTTCATAGTTTATAATTTTGACCCCACTTCACCTTGTAGTTTAATTGAATTAAATTAGTAAAAAAATGTCTTATTCACTCTCCCCATAATTCTAAGATTCTTAGTTTGGTGGTATTTGTGCAATACCTGTAATTTTCAGCTCATTATATCCCTTCTCAATCCTGGTGAATTTCGACCTTCTGCTCGATCATGGCATTAAGTCCATTGTAATCGCCCATAATTTAGAACTTGAATAAAATCGCAAATACATTGCTTACAAATAGTTCTATGGTCCCATGTTCCCGATCAGTTTAACCATTTTAGAAATATTACACAACTTCCCCATTCTCACAATAAAATACATGAAAATTGCTTAAAATCGAAACATAATTCACTGACTATCTGGTGTTGTCTAGTGTGAAATATTGTATATTTCCTCCTTATTATGCATTGGTTTTATAAGTATAAATATATTTAATTAATCTATTTATGTATGTTTTGTTATGCGAGGTGATTTGGAGAGCTAAGATGAAAAGAACAATTAAAGAGAATATTTAATGCTCAAAGAATGACTAAGTAAAGATTTAAAGATTAGAAGGTGATCAATGAAGTATTCAACTGTCAAAGATCCAAGAAAACCAAGTGCAAAACAAAGAGAAAAGACTAAAAGAATAACAAAGTACACTAACAAAAATAACAGACTATTCGGTCTTACCTGAGGTTGGTTCGGTCCGACTGAATGTGCATAAAACAGTCCAGCAAGAAATTATGATTTTCGAAAGAAATTCGGCTCGACACATAGGTCCGACCAAAGCCATATTTGGTGTCACCGAAGGAGAGTTTGGTGTGACCTAAGAGACTTCAAATCTATTTCGTAAAATTCGGCTGCAACCGAAAGAAGGATCAGTGTGACTGAAGGTATGTTCAGCTGCAATCGAAAGCTGTCATTGACATGAGTGTATAAAATTGAAGTCGATTTCAAGTCGGTGTGAATTTTTTCCTATATAAAGGGGTGAATCTAGCCTTCCAAAACATGAATTAGGGTAGAAGAGAAAAAGTAAGTGTTGCAACATAGTTGGGCTCATGAGACCATAAACAAAGTAGAAGGTGTTGGTCGATGTGCTCCAAAAAGTTGAAGCTGCAAGGAGAAGAGTCGGATCTACTGAGCAATCATGGATGGAGAGCCTGATGCATTCGTAAATGCCTATTTCTCTCCAAGTTGCTACATGCTGAGAGGAAACGCGAGCGAACCAAGATTCCCATTCCGGGAGTGGTCTCGGTCATGCCCGAGGATTCTTCAGACCAGATTGAATCAGTAATGTTTCCCCGGGGCAGAGAGGGAATAGAGGACCCATCATCTCGACTTCCTCCATTTTCGTCGATGGAGTAAACGCAGGACCCAAACAAAGATACCTAGGGGCGATTAAAACACTATTTTGTCGACGCACTTATCGACAAGTGCATCATCACTGCCATTAGATTTGTTTGATGAAAGGTAGGAGTAGATAAGGAAGAGGCAACCATTGCTTGAGGAGTAAACCAAGAATAGGGAGTATAGAGAAGAAGAGAATGGAAATGGAAGCGTAAGAAAGAAAGAAGAATACGAAACAACGCTTATATCGGCTGAGGGAATGAAGCATTTATTAGGGCATCATTATGGTTTTGTTAGAAACAAGGTAAATACATGTGTCGACACAAAGTTCATCCCTTATTTCGATAAAGTGCAGTTGTCACTGACGTGTTGCAGTGAGTTAGCCGAAGTCGGTTAACGCTTTGATGTCACGTGTAGGCAATAAATTCCACATTAATGAGGAATCACACGTCGCTTTCGCCATCTTCCAAAGGTGAAGCGACGTGGGAGGCAATGTTCATCCTCATTATCGTCATCCCCTGGAATAACTAATTAAGGGGAGTTACATGTGATTTGTATAGATACGCATGGTGCATTTGAAGATTTACAAATATGTACGAAAAAGATTTCTCAATAACCGTAGCTGGAGTATATCCAATGGTGTTGTGTAATGCTTAAGCAGCCGATGAACGAGCAATCGTGTGCGAACGGTTATATAAAAGGTGGCAAGAAAAGAAGCAGAAATTCAAGTAGTGTTGAACAATTATGGTAACTGTCGAAACATGAGAAGGATCCAGATGAATGGAGTAAAGCTATAAATAGAAGAAGAATTCAGCAAGGAAAATCGTCTCATACCAACCTAAACAAACCGAATCTATCTCTCAGATTATCCTTTCAATTTACCAGTCTAATTATATTTTGTAGCGTAATCCTTTATTTTTCCTGTCAAGCAAGTTACATTTCTTAGTGTAATCTTTTACTTTTCAGTCTGCTGTTTACATTCTGTAGTATAATCCGTAGCGGTAATCAAGTAGCTGGTGACATTTAGCCATAGTTTGAGTTCATGCTCATGCGTTGAATTCAACTCCTCAATTGGAAAGGTGTTTTGCGACTGCTCTTCATGATCGACTATAAGAATCCCTTCCTCATTTTCATTTATCTGTATTAAAAATTCATTTTGTACGAAAGGCAAAAGTGCAACTTATCATCAGAACATCCTCTGAATATAGTCTGATATGATTTTACATGTTGAGCAAGTAGCTGAATAGGCGACCAATCTCACCAGATCTCGGTCATACACTACGTGTCTGCCTATCTTTGCGCTTAGGTTATTGTTGTTCGGTTTGAATTGAAGTCGTAGTTTCAATTCCGGCATACCCACGCACACCCAGTACCAAAAACAACAACCAACACCTATATTTATAAACCTTCATCTTAAAGAAATTATAATTGGAGACAAACTCCAGTAGCCCATATGTTATGTTGGTAATAAGTTACACGAATTATCATTCTCCCTCCAAATAAGAATGTCCAACGTAAAACTTTTAATTAAGCAGATCTAACGTGAAACCTTTAAGACCTTAAATTAGGGTATGGCATCGCACAAAATCCATGAATGGAGCATAAACAATTTACCCTAATCTCTGACCGTTGTCTTAAATAATTGGTTTAACAATACTTTATAAAGCATGTTTGATTTTATATGACATGTGTGTAAATTCTAATGCTTCGATCATGACACATACTCATCTAGTTTTAAGATCAAATAAATATTATCTTTGTAAATTCGATCGATTAGAACCCGTTAAAATATTTATATATTTTTTTGAAAAATAGTTCACAATAAAATCTGATCATCCATTCAATCCAACGCATTAGATAAGTCTCTCAAGCATCATCACACCATGTGATCAACTACAATCTTTTCCCATCCCATCTCCGTGACTGGTCCTAGTTTAGCCACTTTTCTAGTATGCTTCTAATCCAACTAAATCTTATATATGGCCTTGAGAATGTACACTAATAATAACATCATATTATCGCAATATTATTACATAACGTAGAATAATAAGGACACAAGAGTCACCTACGAGACTAACATACTTACACAATTACTAGACTTGAATCGATCTATCACTTGTAGACAATTGATTTCGTAACATGTGTAGCTTAATTTACACATTATAAATAATCAAGCATCCATCATCTACACAATCATCATACAATACCCATCAGATCAAGTAATGATCCATTCTGGCGACAATATAGAGGCTTACACGATCTGACTTAGTTTGTAGTCAATTATGCCAACTTGTATTAGATCTTATCTTGATCATAACATAAATTACGATGAATTTATACCTTATATATACATGCATCTCAATATGCATTACTCGTATAATGAACACCTGTTCGATAACTTAGGCTTATGGGAAATGGACCAAGCCATTATCAAAAGAATGTGGATATTGGCCTTACCTGTGCCAAATTGAGCATCTAATATTTTTGAATTAATAAATTTGTACCCGTGCCAATAACAGTCTGATGGTCCACATAAAGTCTAATAATTCGAAGTTTTCTATTTTTCCCAAATATCATTAGCATGTTCCCTACTAATTTACACATGGTTCTTTAATCCTTACGGTTGATGGAATAAGGCCCGCTGCAGATGGATACGAAGGATGACCCAAAACCATTCTCGGTAAGGAAAGCCTAGCGTTCCAAACCTTGTCATTTTATCACGAGTTTTGCTATGTTTTTGTGCACCATATTGGCTATATGCAGACGTACGAACGACTGCTAGTTAAGATGTGCACCTCCATATCCTACCTTGACGTGGGATGATCTTTTGGCTATAATCAAACTATCAAATGAGTTTGGAGTTGTTTAATTTCACTAACTTCCACTTGAGGAATTTGATGGAGTGGATGGAATAGATAGAGAGTGATGACCAGATACAACGGCTAGCTCTATTAGAAGTTTTGATACAGCCATTTTTCCTGCCAACATGTCGCATGTGTAGACGAATATCCTATCCATTTCAAATACGGGCCACACCATGATAATCACCTGATATGAAAATCAGTCTAACACACTCATTTGGGTGCGCCAAACTAGCACATGACTGTAGTACCTTTAGTTGGCCATTGATTTTGATTTTTGCTTTACTGGATGAGTAGATTGACCTGATTTTCAAGTGAAGGGCTTATGATGGTGTAGCACACCTTTTCAATGGATTCGATATTCTACAGATGTGATATGTTATAGCGAACAAAAAAAAAAGAGCTGTATCAGAACATTTCATGCAACCATGGGATCATTTTCTTTAAAACAAATTTCAAAAGCACGCCATTGCGAGTTGCGTGTGGCATGCTATTACATGTTTTTAAGCGCCACTTTTAGAAAAGAAAGTACCGTCTACACGGGATAAGATGTAAAATAAGGAAGCGGATTAGGTGGTTAACCCAACACCACTGACATCCCTTGTGACGGACTATGTGGGGCCCACTATGATGTATATGTTTTATCCACACTGTCCATCTGCTTTTCCAGCTCACTTTAGGGCCAAAATTGAAATATATCTAAAGTTCAAGTGGACCACGCCACAGGAAATAGTAGGGATTTAACACCTACTGTTGAAAACTTCTTGAGGGCCACAGAAGTATTGGATCCATCTGATATTTTTGTTTTCCCTTCATCCATATCCGTGTCACCTTATGAACAGGTTCGATTGCAAAAAAAAAAAAAAAAAAAACATCATGTGGCCCCGGGAAGGTTTCAACGGTGGACATCATTATCCTACAGTTTTGTATGGTGTGGTCCACTTGAGATTTTGATATGTTTCAATTTTGGGCTCATGCCCTGAAATTATCTCGAAAAACGGATGGACGGTGTGGATAAAAACTATATTTCAAGGTGGGCCCCACATAGTCCGGTCACCAGGGATATTGGTTGGTTTGAGGTCCCCACGTACCCAACTTAGACCGTCGTGCAACGAACCAGTCATTGTTCCCCCTTGGACCGTCGTGCAACGAACCAGTCATTGTTCCCCCTTGGACCGTCGTGCAACGAACCAGTCATTGTTCGTTGCCGCTCTAAGGCAACTGGTACACGTGGCTGTAATGTTAGCATGCACCCTACATGTACGGTATGCGGTTGTAATGTTAGTTTGGACCGTGATGTGATGGCCACTCTGTAGTACATGTGATTGTATGGTTGATGAGTATGGACCGTCCATGTTGTGGGTCACACTGTGAAGATGTCTCGCAGTAAGGACGAAGAAGTCTGAAAATGCAATATTAGCCATTGACTGGTTGCCTTCAAACTGAGGGCGAAAATGGAAAAGTTGCCATTCATATTCAAGGGAGGGGCTTATTAATCAGATGCTAGGTTTGTTCATCACAGATGTCTGGGTCCACCAGTTGAATGGTGCTGATTTCATTGACCGTACATCCACGCATGCCTGTTGAGTAGTAATAAACTGGAAAGCTCTTATTACATGATCAGTTGAGCTACATAGCTGGCCCGGGGAGGGACTTGATGAGGTCGATCATCACACTCCTAATATATGGTTCAGACTCCTCACAGCGTTCCCTCGAAACTATTAGGTATAAAAGTAAGAATAATTACTAAAAATTCTAAATGACTTTACTTCTGATTTTTTTAAAAAATGAAATTAAAATTTTTTAAATATAAAGAACAAACACCCTAAAAACATGACTTATTATAAATAATAAACTTACTATATTTATAAACAACATAACTTTTGTGGTTTCAGCCAAAAATAATAAGTATTCAATTTAGGCCAACAATGTTGTTCTCCCAACTTTTTCATGTCTTTTTCCATTTTGGGCATAAATTGTACAACTCAAAAGATCAAAAGTTATACTCAAACTAAAATTTATTATTTATAGTAAAAATGAAATTAAAGGGAGCTTTTGACTGTTGATATGAAGGAATCTCATGTATCTGGGCAACTCAGCTTAGCGGGTTGGTTTGCTAAAGTAGGTACTTCTAATACAAAATCATACATGATCTGTCAAAAAAATTTAAAAAAAAAAAAAAAAAAAAACCACTCATCCCAATTTGCAAAATAGATTGATTTAAGGTTATGACATCCGGATTGTTTCCATCTCCGATCAGGCCTTCTCTGGTCCATCTTTACCATGAAAGTGTCTTCAACCCGCTTTACATCAAATGGTGGCCATTGGCATGTTTCCTAAGCTTCATCCTTTTGTTCTAACACTGTAGCCTGTTTGATGAATGGGCTGGCCTGATTTTTTAGGGTCAGGTGCATCTACACAATTAGATCCACCGGATGGACGGCTTGGATCTCAAATGCGTTTGCCTTATTGGCATGTGGCATGGCATGTAGATGGGCTCACTAGTACACGCATGTCGGTCTCCCTAGCGACGGTTGTAAGTGTATAATAAGACGAAACTTAACGGTGCCACAACTTCTATTTGGAGAAATCCCACGGCGTGCGTGTGTGGGGTGTGTATGCGTGTAAAAAAAAAAATTATTTGGGGAAATGAGGTCATAAAAACATCATGGTGAGGCCCACACAACTTAGTTTGCATTATAATTACCGAATACGGATTGCCTGATACACTGGACAGTGCTCTATGGGCTCCACCATGATGTTTGTGTTTTATCCATTCTGTCCATCCAGTTTGCCCACTAATTTTAGGGCATGATCTAAAAATCAAGGCAAATCAAAATCTCAGGTGAACAACACCACTGGAAACGGTGGTGATGAATGGCCACCATTAAAAACTTTTTGGGAAGCACAAGTTTTGGATAAAGCTGATATTTTTGTTTTCCCCTCATCCATGCCTTCGTGACCTAATCACCTGATATATGAATTTATCTATGTTTTGTCGCATGCTTTAAAATAACCATACGGTAGCAACTCAGACTCTGCGAGGGGTCCTTACTCTTACTCGGGTGGTAGACTCTCAGGAGTTTCAACTCTCAGTCAAGGGTTCGAGTACCCATAGGTGGTGAAATTCCACCAGCAAGAGTGTGTGGGCTGTGTATGCGTCCGTAAAAGTTTAAATAAATAAAAACAGACTCTCTGGCCCAATCACCTGAGATTTGAATTTACCTATGTTTTGGCTCGTGCTTTAAAATAATATACAGTAGCAACTCACAAGAATTTCAACACAGAGGTCACAGTTACAAGTACCCAGTGTTTAAAATAATAATAATAATAATAATGGCAGTATCAGTGTGAATGGACATGCATCACTGTGGACCAACAGAGCTTCGCTCATGCACTAAAATAATGATACAATAGAGACATCCATATCAGTAACATACATCATTGTGGGCCCACAGGGCGTCCAGTTGCCACGGCAAGGTCAGTAAGTAATCCTCAAATAAAGAGGCCACCTCCCGTGAGCCCACATTAATAAGTACATGAAAATCTATTAGACCATCAAGTGTATCAGCCTATGTCAAGCCAAGGGCTCAAAATTCAGACTGATGGATGATTCACATGGGCCACACTAACAGTATAAATTTGGAGGTAATGCTCACCCTTAATTTTATACTGGGCCGTCCAAGTTGTGTATAAGAAATTCAGTCCATAGTTAAGTGTGTCACCTAATTTTAGTCCTAGTACCTAAAACTTAGGCATTTTTGCAATTCAAGTGGACTCCAGTGAAATCAACAATGAGGTTCACTCCCAACTATTTTGCTTGGTATGTCTGAACTTGATCACAGTTTCGCTTGATTTTTTCCCTACCTAAGTATGTGTATTGCTCGTCTTTGTGTGGGTGTGTGAATATTGTAATGGTAAAATAAAATTCACAGCTCTTTTCGTATTCTCTTAAAACTGTCGAATTTTTGTGGGTGATGTGAGAATGGAAATTATTTGTACTATAAAATATGAAATTTCACACACGAATATGCCTGAAAGTGCAAGGAGGAAAAATATTATGCTGCTAAGGTGAAGCATGGACTTCATTGCTATCTTTAGCATAGGCCATACCAAAGACACCCATTAGTTAAGAGTTTCAGAAGTGTTCAAAGATGCACTTTACAATCAATATCCTGTGGTTGTACTTACATTATTTTAGTTATAGTGGATTTGTGTTAAACTAGGTCCCATGGTTTTTTTCCTTTCGAGGATTTTTCATGTAAAAAATCGTGGTGTCTATTATATCATATATGTTTGATAATTTGCTTGTTTATGTTAGAAGTGATTTTCATTTATTAAATCTTTCATATTGTTAATCTCATTGATTTTTATATATATATATATATATATATAAGGTGTGGTTTTCTAACACCGGTTTAATAACTGTACACAAAAATTAATTAGTCAAATTCTCATTCGAAATGACCTCACTTCCACACTTATATAGGTAAGTTTATCAAGAGTGTTTCTAAAATAATAACTATCACCCCACCTAGGTTATAAGCTCATTAAGGGATAAACTCAACATTAACCGGTTATAGAGAACAACATAACTTACATCATAAAGAGAGACTCGAAGATGTGATTTCTCCTTAATTTTGTAATGCATTTCAAGTATGAATCAAATGAAATTTTATTTTTTTTCATTAAACCTAATTCTTAGGATTTCCATTTCTTAAGTTGAGTTATTATTTCCAGCGACTCATTTTTTTTATAAACTTAAGTCTCATCTCCATCGATGTTTTTTAGAATTTTCTTCTAGATAGGTATTTTGTTAAAAATAATAATATTAATAAAAAAATTGTTATATTCTCATTGAATCTAAAAAGATGTAATGTTGTAACGTCATTTTTTAATAATTGTCTCATACAATTATGTTTTAAACAAATTTATGTTGATTTTTCATTATAAATTTATTATTATCTCTTGCAAAAAAAAACTTAGGCCATCATAGTAAATAAATATGGCTGGAATCAGTTTTACCCAAAATGGTATATCGATCAATATAGTTTTAATCCATTTTACTTTCTCACCAATTGTTGTCAAAGCAACTAGTTTAGATTCCATTGTGGAATGAGCCATGCAAAATCTCTTTTTTTTTTTTTACAAAACAATTCACTTGCCATAGTGATGATAAAGTCACTATTAGATTTGGAATCATTAGTCTCTAAATTCCAATCTACATCACCGTAACCCTCTATAGCGAATACCAAGATCCCACATTCTTTTAATGCACCTTAAAATCATGTAAAGTGTTTTCCAATGCCTTTAACACTTATTTCTTTCCTCATACAAATGTACGTAGTACATCAAGAAACTCAACCAATGCATTGTTGTTACTTCACTCCTTAAGCACTTTTCGATTTAAGAATATTTTCTCCGTGATGCCATATGGTGCATCAGCTAAATCCATCACTTGTTGTGATGGTGTTTCGATCGATACCCATTTTTTGTCACGACGCCACCATAACAAGTGATTGACTCTACCACTTGAGTGAGATACATGTCGACATGTGTCCCTTTGAGGTAGTTACCTAAACTTTACCACTTTATGCTACTTATGACTTTTCGGATTTTGATCGCATTTGGCCATCAGGTGATGTACAGTAGGTTGCAGACACTTTCATGACAACGATGGACTACATAAGGCCCGATCGGAGGTAGAAATGATCTAGACAGTCAAAACCTTAAATTAATCATATCTCGCAAATCGAGACAAGTTTTTCAACATATTATGTATGAGTTTTGGGGTAAGAGAACCTACATAAGCCAACCAACCTTCTATACTAGGTTGCCCAAGCCAGATTTGTGAGATTCCATCAAATTGATAGTCAAAAGCCCCATTTAGTTTTGTTTTTATAATAAATATTAAGTTTTAGTTCAAGTATAACTTTTGATCCTTCAAGTTGTACAAGTCGTGCCCAACATGAAAAGGCCTTAGAAAAGTTTGGAGAATAACATGGTTAAGCCAAATTGGACACTTATTATTTTTTGTTGAAACCCACGGAGTCTAGTAGGAATAGAGGTCGTCTATAAACAGTAAGTTTACTATTTATAGTAAGTCATGTTTTTAGGGTGTTTGAGTTGGAGTCTAAATCTAAAACTTCGTTCTCGGTTTGAGTTCCTTATTTAAAAAGTTGTAATTTCATTTTTATCATCAATCAAATTATTTCAAATTTATTAAGAATTATTCCTCATTTATCCCCTATGGATTCAAGGAAGCTCGGTGAGGAGTTCAGAAAGCTCCGTCGATTCGGAGTAGTTATCCCTTAAGAAATATGGTGATCGACCTCATCATGTCCCTGATCCCTATGCCATCAGGGCATCCGAAATGATCTTTCACATATCTCTTGTTGAGATTTTGCTGTCACATGACGTTATCTAAGTTGCGATTAAATTAGGTGTTGTAAATAAAAAATTAAAAAAAAAAATTAAAAAAAATTAAAAAAAAAATACTCATATGACTTCTTGACAAACTCTCCAAAGCTTTCAAGTCCAACTCGTATTTAAATTGAGTGCGTTTTTTTTTTTTCTTTTCTTTTCTTATAAATTATCAGTGGGACCATTAGTTTTCCATTGATCTAAAGGGTGAAGGGTGTGGGCCAACTGATGAGTAGCGTACTAGCCAGATTTGTGCCAGGTGAACTTCACGATGGGCCCATTGCTTTCACGGTATTTATGTCCTGCACATGTAAAGGAAAGATGCATGTACTACAAGTTGTGGTGGCTTGCACTCAAGCGTAATATTATAGTTTTCTTCTTTTCTTTTTTTACCAATGCATTGCATGTATGAGCGATCTAAATCATGCAAGAGGTTATATGGTAATGAATATCCCATACCATAGAAATCAGGCTAATACAATCATAAGGTGGACTCATGGTTTTATGACTTGTACTATTCAGATATGACTCGTCCAAGTCAACTCGAAGTTGGTGAGACTTTATCTGGTTCGATACCATGAGTCATCCCCCAATCACCTCCAACTCAGACGAGTCGCTACTCGACTCAGGTCAAATGAGTTGGGTCGAATTTCTAACTCATTTAACGGTGGGTGGGCTATACTACTATATCAGTGAATAGTTAGCTATCTAACTAGCTGACCCAACAAAACGGTTTTCCCTACCTCTTTATGTTATGATAGGACCCACCTTTTACACAGATAGAATATCCTGCAAATATCAGGTTTTGATGGGAAGACATGCAGCCAGGTAAGCTCATCATACTGTCTACCCGATCATCTCTCTGTTGGCATAGAATCATGGTTGGTCTTGAGGTGCGTTGGGACATAGCTGATCGAGTCGAGCTGAATCACCAATTATTTGTTGTGAAATATGTTGGAAAAATTGAAAAATAAAAAACAATTAAAGTAAAATTGGTTTTTTTGCTACACAGGGATGAATCACGTAAAAATTACGCTGTTTGAAGCATGATTCGCTCCCTTATCAATTGTTGAGAGGTCATAGGAGATTGTTTTCTGTGAATTCTGATGGTTTAGAAGAAATCTATTTGAGATGATGAATTTTGGATCGAAATGGTCTAGTTTATATATCCACCAAGGGAGTGGACTGTTGCTAGGTGACCATCAATAGTTCAAAATGTTGAAAAACATTTCTGACCGCTGATCATTAATTTGAGACATTTTAGATTGTTGGATCGAAAAATCTGACCATTAAATCATCAAAGTCTGTCCTTTTTCAGACCGTTGTGACTTTTAAAGCTGCTAGCCGTTCTCAATATGGTCGAGCATGCGTTCTAATGTGTAACCCGAGTACCTCAATTTCCAAAACTTCAAGTAAAAAAATCACGCATGCATTCACATATCAACCTCAAAACTCGTTTTCTTATTTTGGACTACTGGTGTGATTGAATCTGAGTTAACTCAAACGAGTCGCACTGGACTTGACCGAGTCCTTAGACTACGAAGACATGGCCTGCTCGATATTCCCACGTGTTTGATGCTCCTCCATGGAGACCGCCTTTAGCTGAGAAGATGACAAGACAGACTCGTGGATCCAGATTAACGGGCCGGCCCCACGATGTAGATGCTAGGAAAGTCGGAATGGCCGTTCATGCATGCACGTGTACGGTAAATAAGGGAGCCCCCGTGTGACAGGACTCGGTCTAGGAAGGGCTCTGTGGGACCCACTGTGATGCATGTATTTTATCCATGCCGTCCATTCATTTTTCCAGATCATTTTATATATGGACCAAAAAAATAAGTTAGATCCAAGGCTCAAGTTGACCACATCACATAAAGCAGTGGTAATAATGTGCATGGTTGAAACTTTCTTAGGGCCATCTTGATGTTTTTTTTTTTTACCATCCAACTTGTTCATTAAGGTCATTTAGACATGGATTAAAAGAAAACATAGATATCACATGAACAAAAACTTCTACGGTTCTTATCAAGTTTTTAATTGTAGATGTTCAATCCCCACCGTGTGGTTGTCTTAAGCTTGGATCTACCTCATCTCTGGGATGATACTTTTAAATGATTTGAAAAAATGAATGAATGGCATAGATAAAAGCACATACATCACGGTGGGCCTCACAGAGCCTTTGAATGAATGGAGTCCGTACACGTAGGGGCAGAACCCAATCCACGCCCGCAAATAAGTTGGGACGCGGATTTCCTGCTAAAGCCTTTCGCAGGAAGTTCCTGCGCAAGATTCTGCGTGGGGCCACTATGATATTTGTGAGAAAGTTACTCCGTCCATCCGTTTTTCAAGTTCAATTCAGGACATGAGACACAAAAATGAGGATGATCAAAAACTCAAGTGAGCCACGTGAGAGGAAATAGTGGAGATTTAGTGACCACCGTTGAAACATTTATATGGTTACAAAAGTTTTGTATCAGTTTAATTTCTTGGCTTTTTCACTTCATCTCAATGAAAATAACCTTATAAATGGTTTGGATGGAATATAAACATCACTGTGGATCCTAGGAAGGTTTCAACAGTAAAAATTCCTTTTCCCACGGTTTCATCTGGTATGGCCCACTTAAGTTTTGGATCCTAATCATTTTCAGTCTCATCTCCTAAAATGATCTCAAAAAATAGATGGACAAGTTAGATTTCTAACAAACATCACAAAACATTATAATGGCCCCATCTAGAATCCTGGAACTTCCCGCCAAAGGCTTTCCCAGTAAATCCGTGTCCAGTAGGTTGCGGACGCGAATTTGGCTTTCGCAGGAAGTTCCTGCACAAGGATTTTGGATGGGCCCACTGTGATGTTTGTTAGAAATTCAACCTGTCCATCCATTTTTTGAGCTCATGTTTGGACACGAGACCGAAAATGGTTAGGATCCAAAACTTAAGTTGGCCATACTAGATGAAACAGCAGGGACAGCAGGGAAAGGAATTCATACCGTTGAAACCTCTCCAAGATCTACCTTAATATTTATATTCCATCCAAACCGTTTATAAGGTCATTTTCACATAGATGAAGTAAAAAAGCCAAGAAATTAAATTAATACAAAACTTTTGTGGCCATATAAATGTTTCAATGGTGGTCACTAAATATCCACTGTTTTCTCTTGTGTGGCCCACTTGAGTTTTTGATCATCCTCTTTTTTTTGTTGCATGTCCTAAAATAAACTTGAAAAATAGATGGACGGAGTGACTTTCTCACAAACATCATAGTAGGCCCCACACAGAATCTTGCGCAGTAACTTCCTACGAAAGGCCTTCCCAGGAAATCCGCGTCCAGAGAAACGGTGTCCCGCTCTCCAATAGGAAGCATGAAACGAAGGCACATGATCCGGACCTTTCGGTGGATGGGTCCCATTGCTAGACAAATCCAACTAACAAGCAATCTTAACCTTCTGATCGATGACCTGCAAATTAACAGTAGGAAATAATATTGAGGGTCATGATATGGGAAACGGATTGGCTACTTCCCCTGCGATCAGCCAATGGCTGGCGGTCGGTGCTATGTGGGACCCACCATGATGTATTTGTTTCATCCATGCCGTCCATTTATTTTTCGAGATCATTTTATGGTAGTATATCCTAATCTCAAGTGGACCACATTACAGGAAACAGTGTTGAATGATTGTCCACCATTCAAAACTTTTTGGGGGCTATAAAAGTTTTTGATCAAGCTAATATTTGTTTTTTCCCTTCACCTGAGTCTGTATGACCTAATCAACAGATTGGATGTCAAATAAACAATACAGTGGGCCTTAGGAGGATTTTAATGGTGGATATCCAATCACTACTATTTTCCTGTGGTGTGGTTTACCTGAGATTTATATCACTCTCATTTTTAGATTTAAACTTAAAATGATCTGTAAAAATGGATGAACGGAATGGATGAAACATATACATCATGGTGTGGCCCACACAGCACCGACCATCAGTCACCGGGCTGATGGCGGGGGAGTAGCCAATCCGTTTCACACGCGGATTGCGTCCTATCTCTGCAAGTTTGGACTCGGTCTGGCAGGGGCTCTGTGGGGCCCACTATGATGTATTGTTTTATTATCGCTGTCCATCTATTTTAATAGATCATTTTAATGCATGAACGAAAAAGGAGGCTGATCCAAGACTCAAGTGGGCCACACCAAAGAAAGCAGCGGTGATAACGACACCACCGTTGAAACTTTCCCAAGACTCACGGTGTGTTTATTTGCCATCCGCCTCGTTTATAATGACACGTACGCATCGGTGAAGGAAAAACACAAATATAAGCTTGATCGAAACCTTTAACGTTCCCAGGGAGCTTTCAACGGTAGTCCTTTAATCACAACTATTTCTTTTGGTGTGGCCCGCTTGAGCTTTTGGATCTGTTTTTTTTTTTTTTTTTTTTTTACTGATCATGCCTTTAAAATAACCTGTTAAAATGGATGGACCGCCTGGATAAAACACATACATATACATCACAGAGGGCCTGATAGGATCGAGTCGGCGTCCCGATTCATCCGTCTGAATATTTATGCTACTGACAGAGGCAGGACGCAGCCCGCGTCCTGATTCATCCGTCTGAATATTTATGGTAGCGATCCATCTATGTGGACCTCATGAACGGTCAGGAACTAAGCCCTGTGCGCGTGTCCAACGCGCTAAACAAGAAAAGTATGCGTTGATGACGTGTGAAAAAAGATGAGACAAAGACCAACGGTCGACTACGACTCAGGAGCGGAGAAATTGAAGAGAATTACTGTGGGGGACGCGGATAAACATATAAATCACGGTCCACCTAAGCGTTGGATCTGCCTTATTTTTTTACACATACTTTAAAATGATCCGATAGAACGGATAGACGGTGTGGATAAACAGATACATTACGGTTTGCCCGCCCACAGAACTGCCCGTTCGTGGCCTTAGACGGGCGGGGGTAGGACGTAATCCGCGTCTGACTGCGGCACGCTTGCCAGCTTGGCACGTTTCTGGAATGGGGGCTGATGTTCATGTGGACGCTGCCATAAACAAGGCGTAGATAGAATTTATAGAACGGGCCTGACATAAGGTCTACAGTAAGTGAACGGTGAATGAAAACGGTGGGCCATCTTTTTCGAACGGTCTTTTTTTATTGTATAAGTGTGACTATGGTAATGATCATACCGGCTATTAGTTTTCATTTTGAATAATTTCATAGAATTTATCATCTAATGGATGGTTCAGATCTCTAACACGTGCACCATTTCTGCATGTGTCCCGCGAATCGCCTTTGTAATCTCTCGAGCGTGACGCCCACGAATTATTGTTTTCTACATCTGTTAAATATAATACTCCATCGTGTGAGGCGAAATGGGACTCGCAGCCTACATGGCAACATGATATATATATTAGATATCTGGTCCATTAATCAGGTAGGAAATTCAGAATAAAACGTATTCTATCATTTTTATTATGGTGGTTACACTTATTGGAATAATATGCCGTTAGAAAGATGATCAACGGTTCTTATTGAATATTTGTAGGAGTAAATTACAAAATAAAGAATTATAATCATTAATATATAATAAAATTATATATTTTTACGTGATGAATGGTCCAGATCTTAACAATTTGTAACAAGTAAGGATGTTTCGAGAGAAGCGTCTGTCCATTTCACGCCAGCGAGTACGCTCCTCATACCTAGACGTTGGATATCCTCGTCTGTAAAGGGTGTGGATTAGGTGCGGCCCCGGCCTCGCCCAAGACAGTGCGTCCCTTAACGTGGGTCCCACCTTGATGTATATATTCTATATCCATACCGTCCATCCGCATTACCTGATAAAATTAGGAATGATCAAAAAATTAAAGAAGATCAAATTCTCAGGTGGATCATTCCATGGGGAACAGTCGTGAGTGACCATTAATGAACCAAAAAAGATTTGGACCAAGCTTATTTTATTTTACCCTTCATCCAGATTTTTTTGACCTTATCAACAGGTTGGATGGAAAATAAAAATTACGGAAACATTAATGTGGGCCCTAAGAAACTGTTAATGGTAGACCGTTCAGTTACAATTGTTTCCCATACTATGGTCCACCTGAAATTTTGATCTTCTTCATTTTTTGAATAATTATCTAAAATGATCTGGAAAAACGTATGGACGGTGTGGATATAGAATAAATACATCAAGGTGGGCCTATGGTAAGGGCCGCACTGTCTTAGGTACGGTCGGGGCCGCACCTGATCCGCTCCCGTCTGTAAAGGTCTCGCCTTTCGAGGGCCGGCCGTGTAGCTGCGGACCACTTAAGTGAAATCGTAGTCCGCTAGATGGCCATGCGTATGGACGATCGGAATCGTCCAAGAGATAATTCCTTCCATGAATAGACTTGGAGAAAAATGTGCTGCTACAAGTGATCATAGCCGTTCGATCTATGGATAAATACAAAGAATGGTCAAATACTCACAATCAAAGTCCTTTTTTCTAATCGTCAGGACCATTTTTAACACAGAAACAAAGAAGAGCGTGGCTAATTAATGGTGGGGTCCACGTCCTGAATTGGGTCTACTGATCCCGTGGCCCATACGACGGGTTACGATTTCACTTCAGTAGGCCGCGGACTACCTTCCTTTTTACCCTTTCATTTTTAAAAGAAGAACGTTGGATGCTCTTTCTCTCCGCTCTCTCTCTCTGATTTGTTCAAAGAAGGGAGGAAGCCTCGTTTCTTCCAAACTTCCATTCCACACGCCTTTTGACTCCAATTTCCGCCCGCCTGGTGTTTGATTGTTTGCTTAGAGAAGAAACCCACTTCTTTTTCACCACCACAACCTTCATCATCTCTGCAGTTCGATCTTTTTCAGAATCCGATATCCGGACATCTTGATTTTCCAAGGTATAACCTTCTCTAACCTCCGCCTTCAATTTCAGTTCTTTCTCTCTGTTTCTCGATTTTGGTTTTCATCTTTTTCTCTGATGTGGGTTTCTACTATCATGGACGCTTCCCTAATAATCTCTACTTCGGATTTTATTTTTTTCGCCATTGAAAACAAATCAATCTCGCAAGAAGGAAAGAAAGAAAACCCACTTCTCTTCTATGTTTGATTTTCTTTCTTTGTGGGTTTTTTCCCGTTCTTTTGAATCTCATCTTCTTTTCTGATGTGGGTTTCTACTTTCATGGACTCTTACCTAATAATCTGTACTTTGGATTTTTTTCGCCAAATAAAAAAATAAAAAAATTCAATCTCTCAAAGGGAAAGGAAGAAAACCCACTTCTCTTCAATGTTTGATTTTCATTCTTTTGGGTTTTTTTTTCTGTTCTTTTGAATCTCTACTTAGGACTTTAAAAACAAAAAAAAAAAAAAAAAAAAAAAAAAATCGCCATTTTTTCAAATTTCGATCTCTCAAAAGGAAAGAAAGAAAACCACTTTTCTTTTGAATTTGGGGTTTTCAGATAGAGAGTTTTATAATTATCTTGTTTATTTTATTTTATTGGATTTTGGGATTTTTCTGTATTATCTTTTGGTTTGGTTTCTGCATCTTGCGCTTACTCCTTTGCCTCTTTGATTATGGGGTTTTGTTTCAGTAGCTTTTTCTAATCCATTTTTGGGTTTTATTTTCCATCTTTTTTTTTTGCGATATTGTTCTTAGTCATCGATCAATCTGATTTTGGAGAATTCATACACTTGTTTGAATCTCTGACTGATCCTTTATTTTCTGCAATTCTTTTCCATCGACAAGCAGTCTGTGATAGCTATATACGGATCCACATTCTGCTCTAGCTCTTCATTTTCTCTGTTCTGTGTATTTTAGTGTTTTGAATTCTGTAACTTTATGTCAATCTAGCCTGCCCAAAAATTGGGCTCATTGTAGCTGCAGAATCACACTGATCGCATGATCATAAGCATTCGATTCCATCCATTGAATTTGCACTGTTAAGGCCACATTTGCTTAAACTTTCCAATTGATTTCCACCTATCGGAGGGTGAGGACCGTCCAATCAGTGTGGCTTTTGTCCATGCTCCTTCCAGTCTAGATTGACTTTACAAGCTTTCCATTTGGTCTCGGCATGGTTGTCCCTTTCACTGTAGAAAACTCACACCATGACCTAGCTGTTCTGTCATGAATTGTTGCTCTTATTCTTATTATTTCAAGTGCTTGAATTGTAAATCTTTTTTTTTTTTTTTTGGGTTACCTTTTCTCTCATACTGTCTGATGATTTCTGCAGCTTTCACCCCAAAATGATATGTGAAATGTGATTTTTTGTTTGTGTTCTTAGGACCTTCTGCTGTTCAATCGCTGCATTGATTCAAATTCTGTGTAATCATTTCTGCTCACTCCAATGTCAAAATCTGGAATTACGAAAACACCCATGGGCAAGGTTGCAAAGCAACGTTCCTCAGATACTGGGCTTTCTGGTTCCAACCCTTTTGACTCTGACTCCGACTCTGAGTTGAAATCAACCCCTTCCGGTTACAATCAAGGCGAGAGGAGAGGTGCTCCTCCTGTGTCATCATCTCCATTTGCAGTGTCTTCAGCCACCAGAAACCAATACAAGAATGATTTCCGTGAGTCAGGCGGGCTGGAGAATCAGTCTGTGCAAGAGCTAGAAAATTATGCAGTTTACAAGGCCGAAGAGACTACAATGAAAGTCAACAGCTGCCTGAAGATAGCCGAGGAGATTCGAGAGGATGGTACTAAGACGCTTATCAATCTGCATCAACAGGGTGAACAAATAACGAGGACCCATACAACAGCTGCTAACATTGATTATGACCTCAGCATGGTAATGGATTCTTCCTTTGTTAACTTTGATTTATCCATTCATCTCAGTGGCATTTGCTAAACCCACATGCACCTCTGTACAAACAGGTCCATGTGAACACCTGGTATGTGCATGTGATATCTGAGCCATGCATCAGGTCTGCCCCACTGTGTGGATGAACCAGGCCAACAATCAGGATGGTGGCTTACCTGATGAGTGGAGATGCTTCCTGTCAGGCCAGTGCATTTACACAGTGGGACCCCTTGGATGCTTTGTTTAGACACTTCAGATTAGCAAAACACTCAATTACCACTTTCATGAGAGTTGGAGCATGTTACGTGATGCTTTCCCTTTCATATGCCCCTTTTTTATTTCTCTTTTTCCTTACAAGTTTTCTAGTGGAAAGGATATGAAAACTTTTTTTAACTGAACCTTAAATTCCTTGTATGGAGCTCTGCTAAGCCCACGTACCTTGTCAATAAAGTTCATTTACATGCCACACATGTGCCAGCATGGAACGATAGGTCTGAGATCCAATCTATCCATCGGAATGGCACCACTATATTGATGCCCTGGCCCAAGAATAAGGTGATCCACTGTTCAGGTGGGCCACAGTTTGCGAAAAAGAGTACGTCTCTGGAAAACTTGGCTGAAGTTTTCTAACCCATCCACATGTTTCCAATATTGAGGCCAACGTGCTGATTAGACCAGATTTTATTTTTGAGCAGACACGTACAACGTCGGACTAACTTGATGGATGGATTAGATCTCACACGTATGTCCCATGCTGGTACGTGTAGCACAAGTTTTTATTGCACATGCCCATGTGCTTAGCAAACCTCCCTTGTCTTTTTCAGTTTAACAAACCCTGTGTCATTTTTCCCCATTGTTTACTCATTGATTGGTGGCATTAGGGATAGTGAAGATTCTATGATGCTAAAATGGTCAAAGACCATTTATTTGAATCTTATGTTCAAATGACTCATGGATATGTTCCTTATAGTTCCTTATCAATCAAAAACCGTATAACAAGAGAACCTCCTTAGTTAAATATTGGAAACATTTGAAAGCTATGTGAAGTGGTTCTTTGTTGAAACATTTGTATGTTTTTGTTGGATAGGGAAGCCTCTGCATTGTAGATGCACTTGTTTGTTTAAGATAGGAGTGCATGCTAGAAGCTTATCTTGTCTAGCTCGTGTGCACATTTTAGTATGCATAGGTTTGTACTTGAAGCACCTGCTTATCTATATGAACAAGTTTGTTTCATATATCACTTTTTTCGACGGGACTCGTTAAATCCATGTTCAGTAACCATCCTATTTTTGTGAGGTTTTTACCTTTGGTATTTTGTGTTAAGCTAATCCCGTGTGTGGATGGTAGCTAAGCCATTTGGTTGTATACCTGTTTTGTTGAAATTTCTTCTTCAATTGGATTTTCCATTTTTTGTCGAAATGGTGTAGTTTGGATGTGAGACTCTAGTGGGTGCTCTAATCATAAATCAAAGTTGGTCTATTGATTTGTCTTAAGGTTGAGGTGCCTCTTCTCATTCAATGGGGGAAGCTTTTCACAACAATTACAATAAGATAAATTTTGCTCTTAACCATCTCAAAAATATGGAGTATTGATTATTCATAGGTGCATCTTGTATGCAGAGGGAAACAAGATTTAAAAAAGCATCATAGCACCTGTTATAATGGAAAAGGTCACTCTCGATTGTGTTATATAACGAAAACATCCTATTAAATAACGACCATTATTTTCAACATGGTGGCCATTTTATGACAAATAACGACCATTATGTCCAAAAGCCTCTTTTTAACCATAGTGGTGTTACATCATGGATTATAATGTTGCTCTCAAGTAAAAGGAAATGTGTATTTCTTGTGGGAAGCATGTCTTACATTTTCCCATTTGCCCAATTTGTAAGAATTCTATAAGGTAGGCCTTATTGATCAACTGTCTAGATTGTCCTAAGGGTTGGATAATGTGATCGGGTGCACCAGTGGACCCCACTAAGTTGTGATGTATCTAAAATTCGTGTAAGGGGTGGGATGCTAGAATCGTAATACACAAATAGTATCCAAGTGGGACTGGGATTATCAAATTCGTGTGGAGCCATAGAGAGAGGAGTTTCGATGGGTTTCAAACTCCTCTGCCCTCTATAACTATAAGAACAGGGACGAGTCCCCAATCTAACACATTAACAGGAGCTAGAATTCCTAGCAGGGCTTTTCTAAGAGTGTAAGGAGAGGAAGACTGCGGCATCAGGCCTATAGCGATGGCGTCCCAACAAGAAACGTTATTTCATTCATCAGATCTTCATATTCAATGCACAGCAAGGTCCTTTATGCAGGTATCCTATGGTTGTTTCTTTATAGGATACCCGAAAATGTCAAAAGGGGTGGGATGAGATGCTAGAACTGTAACATACAAATAGTATCCAAGTGGGACTGGGATTATCAAATTCGTGTGGAGCCATAGGGAGAGGAGTTTCGATGGGTTTCAAACTCCTCTGCCCTCTATAACTATAAAAACAAGGATGAGTCATCAATCTAACATATTAACAGAAGCTAGAATTTCTAGCAGGGCTTATTTAAGGGTGTAAGGAGAGGAAGACTGCGGCATCAGGCCTATAGTGATGGCGTCCCAACAAGATACACTATTCCATTCATTTGATCTTCATATTCAATGCACAGAAAGGTCCTTTATGTGGGTATCATGTGGTTGTTTCTTTATAGGATACCCAGAAATGTCAAAAGGTTATCGATTCTATTGTCCTTTCCACTCTATCAGGATTGTTGAGATTGAGAATGACAGATTCATTGAGGACACCGAAAATAGTGGGAGCACGAAATTAAGAATTGTGTATTTGAGAAAGAAAGGACTGTCACTCCTGTCACAGTCATTCTAGATCACGTGGATGTGAATCCTACAGTAGAGCCTGTAATCACTGCAGGTCACCACGATGAACCTCTTATATAACCCACTAATAAGGGAAATCAAAATCACACCCAAGAGGGCGAGCCATTAAGAAGATCTGAAAGAGTGAAGAGGCCTGTAAATCGAGACGATTATATCGTATATCTGCTGGAGCACGAGTTTGACATAGGGGTGGAAAAGGATCCCGAATCCTATACGCAAGTCAAACAGAGTGCAGACCATTCTTGTTGGATTAATGTCATGAAGGATGAGTTAAAATCCATGAGGGACAATAAAGTATGGGATCTTGTTGAGTTAACCCTTATAATAAAGTTGATTGGTTGTACAGAAGTATTTAAAACCAAGCGGGACTTCATGGGTAATGTCGAAAGATATAAAGCCAAACTTATTGTCAAGGGTTTTAACCAGCGTCAAGGCATTGATTTTAAAGAAACTTTCTCACCAGTATCTAAGAAAGACTCGTTTAGGATCATGATGGTTCTTGTGGCTCATATGGATTTAGAGCTACATAATATGGATGTAAAGACTGCGTTTCTTAATGGGGATCTTAATGAGAACGAATATATGTTACAACCTGAAGGTTCTGTAACTGATAGCTCAGAACATATGGTTTGTAAACTAAAAAATTCATCCATGGGTTGAAACAGGCATCACGACAGTGGTACCTGTAGTTTCATGAAGTAATTTCCTTATATGGTTTTGTAAAAAACACTACAGATGAATGTATCTACATTAAAATCAATGGGAGTAAGTTTATTATATTGATTTTGTATGTTGATGATATTTTGTTGGCTAGCAGTGACATCAGGATGTTGAGCAACACCAAGAAATTCATATCTTGAAGATTTGAGATGAAGGACCTTGGTAACACCTCTTATGTCATCGGCATTGAGATCCACCATGACAGATCACGTGAACTGCTTAGCCTGTCACAAATGACCTATATTAATAAGGTACTCGAAAGGTATGGCATGCAAAACTGTGCTTCTGGACAATCACCCATTGTAAAAGGTAATAAATTTGGCCAATTCTAGTGTCCTAAGAATGATTTGGAAAAGAATCAATTGAAAGATTTTCCGTACGCGTCAGTAGTAGGGAGTATCATGTATGAGCATGAAGATTAGATGAATGGAATAGCGTACCTTGTTGGGACATCATTGTTGTAGACCTGATGCCGCAATCTTCCTCTCCTTACACCCTTAGAGAAGCCCTAATGAGAATTATAGCTTCTGTTAATGTGTTGGATTGAGGACCCAACTCTGTTTTTATAGTTACAGAGGGTAGAGGAATTTGAAACCCATCGAAACTCTTCTCCCTATTACTCCACACGAATTTGGTAATCCCAGTCCCACTTGGATACTGTTTGTGTATTACAGTTCTAGCATCCCACCCCTTACACGAATTTTAGATGCATCACAACTTAGTGGGGTTCACTGGTGCACCCAATCACATTATCCAACCTTCAGGACAATCTAGACCGTTGATCGATAAGGCCCACCTTATAGAAATTTTACACCTACTAGGGGGTATGGCACATGAGGGAAAGAGATCAGGGAGAGATTGGAGGAGAAGGGTTCGGCTAGGTGTGGCCTACACGCGGAGAAAGAAAGAGAGAACCCGCTGGGATGGTTTCAATGACGAACATCCCTATCTCAGTGTTTCAAGTGGTTTGGATCACTTGAGTCTTAGATATGTCTGTGTCTTGGGCTCACATACTAACTTGAGCTGCCATAACTGATGGACAAAATGGATATCACATTATGTTGGGCCGAATTTGTAAGGAGTTGCGTCATGCGGGCTACATGCAAGCAAAGAGAAGAGAAAAGGTGCGGGTACTCCCATGAAATGATGCAAGTGATTGAAATACCTCCGGTTGAAGGGTGAGAAGCATAGAATACTCATGTGTTTCTCTTTGCGACTAATTGCAGGGGTAAAAATGTCCACCGACTACTCGCATGATATAGTAGAGACATTGTGGCACCACCAATAGGCTATTATGGGGTCATGACACAATTTTGAAAAATCGAGGACAGAAGAGAGTGATATGGAGAATCCTCCAATCTCCCATTTGTGGCTCATTTGAAAGGCGCAAATTTATATGAATTCTATTATGAAGAAGTGTCTTTGGCAGAAAAACTTGTAAGGTAATAACTGGGCAATATCTTAGGCTGGTGAGGAGATGTATGGTACTATGTGAGTAGTCTTTTAAAAAGTGGCAAAAGATGTGGCAAGAACCACTAGTGCAATTGATTGCTCAATCTCTAGTTCGATGGCTGTTTCGTAAGCAATTTGGAATGGCCTGTTGAGGACTGAGATTGTTGAGGTGCTACTCACTTATTCTTGGGACCCATTAAAGGGAAAGATTCCAATGAGTCAAGGTGCATTCTCTTTTGAAAGGCCTTTAGTTGTATAGTAACTCAATATGGGTATTCTTAGTGTTGGAAGAGACTTTCAAATCATGACAAGACGAGTGTCTAAGTTGATGAGGGCTTCACTAAAAGAGGTGGGCACACACTATCATGAGGCTAACAAATCATGGTCATTCTCCAGCCTATGTTTGCCTAGTTCAGTTTTATTTGTTGAGCATGCTTTGACTGTAAGGATTCATAGTTACTTTTTTTCATTTCTTCATTGATTGTATGTCCGTGTTTGCATGTGATTCATTTGTGCATTTGGTCATGGATTTGTTCTTTGTTTTTGATTTGTGAAAGTCAGCAAATCCTATTTCAATTCCCAACATTTACACGTGAACAAAGTGAGCTTTCTACTCACTGCTAACAGGGAACATCTCAACGTCCTCCTTTCATGTTGTTTTCAGGGTGAGAAGCTTCTGGGAAGCCTTGGGGGCATGTTCTCCAAAACATGGAAGCCAAAGAAATCTCGCACAATCACCGGGCCTAAGATCATGACAGGTAACTTAAGAAAATCTTATGGTTGTTGGCCTTGCCTTACCTTAATGACAACTGTATCTGATTTAGTTGTTTGATATGCAGATAATTCATGCAACAAAAAGGGCAGTCACATGGCCCAAAGGGAGAAGTTGGGACTTGTGCAGAATCCTAGGGCCCAATCAGAGGCTCGACAGCTTTCTACACCTTCTGCTGCACTTGAGAAAGTTGAGGTTCGTGTTTCTAGTTATTGAAGAATCTAATACATTATAATGCTCATATATTCTAAGATATGTTGTTGGGATGCACACTTCACAGTTCTATGAAGTGCCACACCCACCATTCACTGGCTAACATGTGCAGTGAATGGGACCGTTGATCTGGTGCGCGACAACATGGATGGGCCATAGGCTGACAAATTATAATGATTAGACAAGTTTGACCATCCAATTCTTGTGGGGCGTTGCTCATTTCTGTTTGTCAAGCCATTGACCCAATGGCTACTATAGTCTACTCACCCTCCCTTATTTGATATTGCTTGTCCATGTGGTGACCAACCAAATCATCGTGATGATGACCACACATAATGTATGTGTTTTGTCAAGCGAATTCTACCTAAAATCAGGCATGTCAGAGGAGCATGACTCTATATGTATCCAACTATTTCAGTATTTCTTTATTGATCTGGTGCTATTTCTTTTGGGTTCAAAAGGTGGAGAAGGCAAAGCAAGATGATGCCCTTTCAGATTTGAGTAACTTGTTGGGTGAGCTGAAGGATATGGCCATTGATATGGGATCAGAGATTGGGAGGTCAGTTGCTTGTTTTGAATGGCATCAACTCAAAATCTTTTTTATTTTATTTTTTAATTTTTTGGAGCAAGCTATGCATCATCGTGCATTAAGTGATCCTTTCTTGGATGATAGCCCAAAAAATCCGTGCTTTTATCATGCAAGGATTTGCAGCATCTTTGATAAGTGTTTATTTGAAATTGGACAAACTAGCATTGAAAAATTGTACAAACGATGGTTTTGAGAAAAATAGATGCCAAAGTACCGGATTTTCTAGAGACTTGGCTCGAACTCTCGGCAAGTCGAGTTGACTTGGCCGAGTTTCGTGTCAAGTCAGCGACTTCTAGAACTATGGTAGTGTGGACACAATTGACAACCTCAAACACATGTTGGATGCCAGAGCTGCAAGTCCTCAAACACATGTTGGACACCCGAGCTGTAAATCGGGTGGGAACCCCATCATGTTGAGCACTTGGCTGGGCCCAAAAACTAGGCCGGTCCATTCATTAGAGAAGCCATATGTGGATGTTGAATGTGGACTGTTGGCAATTCCTTTTAAACTTTTGATCGGCTTCATATGGATGAGTTGATACATGGTGTGGCCCACCAACAGATGGGTTTGGTGTCCTAGCTGTGGGCATCTTAGGCTGGCAATGGGCTGGGCCTGGGTTCAGCAAAATTAAAATTTTGAATTAGCCCGACCTGACTAGTTCAAAATCCAGGCCTGGGCCTGACCTATTGCCAGGCTCTGGTGCATCTGAGCTTGGCAGAGCTCTTCAAAACATTAGCACTTTCAGTTGTCAAAAAGAAATCGAAAAGGGAAAGAAAATTCTTTGGGAAGGAACATAAATTATTTAGTATTTAAAAAGGTATAAAAAAAATATATATGAATAACATTGAGTTATGCCAAGTCCATTAGAGTTTATCAAGTTTTTTTAGAGCTTTTGTCAAGTTCTGATGAGTTTTTTCGAGTCAAGCTTTATGGACTTCTGACTGAGTCATAACCGGATCATGTTTCTTTCAAGTCCTAATGAAATTTAGCCGAATTGAGATTTTAAACTACGGTCCGACTACAGCAATTTGGGTCACCAAAAGTAGTCCCCACATGTGGGGTTGTTGGGCTGATAAAGCATTCAATTGAACACTTTCTATTTCATCTACAGTGTATTATATTCATTTATTATTCATACATCCATTCATGTCTACGGGTTGCGTAGAGGTGAAGTCTAGCCAGGCTAAACTTGCAAAGGCTACACCAAACTGTTCAATGTATATTGGAATACATCACACCAACCATGATTTCCCAAATTGCCGGGCTCCATGGATCATTGTAGATTGAGGATGGCCTGATATTACAATGACAGGACAATCTTGATTGTCCAATTTGCGAACATCGAATGGATGGTTTTAAAAAACGGTCAATGGTCTGAATTTGATGAGCAAGAGAAGATGGCTAAGATTCCCCAATCAGCGCGATTCTCAGGATACACACCCTGTCCATGGTGGGCCCGAAAATTAGACCACATGAAGTGATGGGATGGTACACTCCAGTGACATCCGACTGGCCCGACAGCACCTGGAGTGTTCATTGTCTTTTTCTTTCTTCTTTTGCTTTTCCTTTTTTTCAATCCCTTAGCTAAACAAGTGTTGTGTGTTCTTGTGGAAAATGCAGGCAGAACAAAGCTCTGGATCATCTACATGATGATGTGGAGGAGCTGAACTATCGAGTGAAAGGTGCCAATCAACGTGGCCGTCATCTGCTCGGGAAATGATTGGATTTTCATTGGTTTTGATATTTAACCGGCCCAACGCATTCATAAAGATCCAGAACTTTATATTTATTGGTTTGGATACTTGATCATTCATTGTTGGGTGCTTTGATAATGTTTTAGGGTGTTTTTGGTTGGACCAAATATCATGACATTCATGATAGTCTTTGCGAAATTATATCATGAAGTGTGCAGCCAAACATGCCCTTAAAGAGTTCTTTCTTTTTTTTTCCCCTTTTGTTGTGATATTTATACAAATAAAAACATTATGGAATTGAATCTATTTTGTATGTGGTGATGGTGACCATATCAACTTATGAGCATGTTGTGGGCTGGATGGATCCAGACTGTTAAATATCTACTTTAAAATATTTATCTTAACTATGTTAATTATCTACTTCTATTCTTAATTTTTTAAACTAATAATTCTCAAACATCAAGTTGAGTTTTGGGTTTTTGAATTATGATTTAGTGGGGCACACTCCATCAATGAGATGGCCCAACACAAACAGCCAGGATCTAATACATTTAGGCCAATCATACGGATAAAATTTTCTAGTTAACTTAGATTTTTTGCATGTGATGATGGTTTCTTCCATTTGTTTTGGTGTTAAAACACCCAGTGAAGTCTGGCAGAGAAAAATGTTAAAGGTTCCAGTAGAGGGCAATAGGTAAGTCAGTGTTCAGATAGTGGGCCCCATTGTTTTGATGGTTTATAAAACACAATGCTTTAAGTGGTCCATTAAATTCAACAATTGAGAACAAATCAATGGTTCAAATTCCACAAGCATTTTTTTGTTTGGCCAAGTATTACAATCATTCAATTGAGGAAAATGTTCCTGTGAGGTCTTGCCTTATTGTAATGCTACTGTAAGGTTGAGATATGTGGACCCCACCATAATGCGACATCCACCCCGTCCATTAGATGCATCCTCACATTTTAAGCCAAAAGTGACGCAGGACAGCCCTAATTATGATGCATGCTCATGAACATAATTAAACAGCAGAAATAAAAGGAATAAATGATCTAAAATTCTAGTATTAATCATCATAATTGAGAAAATCATAAAGGAAACATGCAATGGAGCGGGCCATCATCACAACCATGGAGTATGGCATTCAATTATTATTTAGGTTGGATCCGGCGAGGGATGAGACCTCCCGATCTTGCATGATCACACCCAATCGATCAATGAAGATCACTAGTCCGAAGAACCAAGAAGTTTCTCGGATTAGGGATTTGAGAATTTGGGGGTTTAGGGTTTAGATCGGTTCTCAAGATTTTGATCGAAGAAGGAATAGTTAAAACTAAAAAATAGAAAGAAGAAAATAATTACCTTGAAGAAGTTGGAGGGGCACAAGAAGAAATTAGAAGAGGAAGATCAAGGGAAGAGAAGCACCATTAGAGAGAAGAGAGGAATGAGGCAACCAAAGGGTTTGCTTTTCATTAATCAATAGTTGCAATTCGGATTTAGGGCTTTAGCCCACTTAAATAAGCAAATAAAGACATAAAATTACTAAAATACCCCTAGAATAAGCAAATAAAGACATAAACTTACTAAGATATCCCTAGAATAAGCAAATAAAGACATAAACTTACTAAAAAGCGTTTCTTCAGGAATATTCGTTTGTTTTGAAACACAAGGCCTGGGTTGAAAACAAACCAGCGGATGCCCTTAGTAGGAGAGTGGCGTTGCTCAACTCTTTGAGTGTAGAGGTAGTCGGATTTGAGCAACTGAAAGATGAATACCCCATATGTCCTAATTTTGGGGGTACTTACGCGTCGCTCTCTAGTGACCAGCATATTATGAGTGAATATGTTCTTAAAGATGGCTTTCTTTTCAAGGGAGACAGACTTTGTATTTTCCGTATGTCCCTTCGTAAATTCCTCATTTGGGAGCTTCATTCAGGAGGGATAGCTGGTCATTTTGGTCGTGATAAGACCATTGCCCTTGTGGAAGATCGTTTCTATTGGCTAAGCCTCAAGCGAGACGTAGCCAAAGTTTTAGGGCAGTGTCGAACATGTCAGCTGGCAAAACAAAGAAAGCAAAATACCGGGTTGTACACGGCATTGCCAGTGCCACATGCTCCGTGGCAGGACATTAGTATGGACTTCATGCTTGGGCTTTCCAAGACTATAAAAAAGCATGATTCCATTTTTGTCGTTGTGGACCGTTTTTCTAAAATGGCGCATTTCCTCGCATGTTCGAAGACGTCGGATGCGTCTCATGTTGCTCGTCTCTTTTTTGATGGTGTGGTGCGTCTCCATGGGTTACCTAAAACTATAGTGTCTGATCGTGATGTTCGATTTACTAGCTATTTTTGGAAGACACTGTGGCACATTATGGGAACTCGTTTGCAATTTTCTACTGCTTACCACCCACAAACAGATGGTCAAACTGAAGTGGTAAACGTAGCCTTGAAAATCTTCTACGTTGTCTAATGGGTGAACATGTTAAGACTTGAGACCTAATTTTACCAACTGCTGAACTTGCTTATAATGAGTCAGTTAGTAGATCTACAGGGTTGAGTCCTTTTGAAATTGTAAGTGGTTATAAACTTATAATGCCCATAGATCTCTTACCTATGTCTGTTACCCAAAGGTCTTCTGAGTCAGCCGATGCATTTGCACGCCATATTCATGATTTGCATGCACATATTAGACAACGGTTAAATAAGAGCAATGATGATTATAAAGTTTCAGCTGATTCTCATCGTAGAGTGCAAGAATTTCAAGAAGGAGACTATGTAATGGTGCGAATAAGGCCAGAGCGATTCTCTCAAGGATCTGCAAAAAAATTACAAGCGCGTAGTGTTGGACCATTCAAGATATTACAAAAGGTTGGGTCCAACGCGTATCGGGTTGACCTTCCACCTGAAATGAGCATTAATCCAACTTTTAATGTGGAAGATCTAGTCCGTGCCCATACTCCCATTGTTGATACATCGTCCCTTTCATGGCCTTTTTCTGAGTTTGCTACCCAAAGAAGACCGAGCGCCCAAACTTTCCCGTACTTATGTTATTTGGGCGTTTTTGCTTAGGGGTATTTTAGTAAGGTCTTTATTTGCTTATTCTAGGTATTTTAGTAAGTTTATGTCTTTATTTGCTTGTTCTAGGGGTATTTTAGTAATTTATGTCTTTATTTGCTTATTTAAGTGGGCTTAAAGCCCTAAATCCGAATTGTAACTATTGATTAATGAAAAGCAAACCCTTTGGTTGCCTCCTTCCTCTCTTCTCTCTAATGGTGCTTCTTCTCTTCCCTTGATCTTCATCTTCTAATTTCTTCTTGTGCCCCTCCAACTTCTTCAAAGTAATTATTTTCTTCTTTTATTTTTCAGTTTTGACCATTCCTTCTTCGATCAAAATCTTGAGAACCGATCTAAACCCTAAACCCCCAAATTTTCAAATCCCTAATCCGAGAAACTTCTTGGTTCTTCGGACTAGTGATCTTCATTGATCGATTAGGTGTGACCATGCAAGATCGGGAGGTCTCATCTCTCGCCGGATCCAACCTAAGTAATAATTGAATGCCATACTCCATGGTTGTGATGATAGCCCGCTCCATTGCATGTTTCCTTTATGATTTTCTCAATTATGATGATTAATACTAGAATTTTAGATCATTTATTCCTTTTATTTTCGCTGTTTAATTATGTTCATGAGCATGCATCATAATTAGGGCTATCATGCGTCAAATTTGGTATCAAAGCCTAGGCTTGCATGGTTTTTTTTTTGTCTAGATCGAGTTATCAAATTAGGGTTTTGATAATTTGACGCAGGACAGCCCTAATTATGATGCATACTCATGAACATAATTAAACAACGGAAATAAAAGGAATAAATGATATAAAATTCTAGTATTAATCATCATAATTGAGAAAATCATAAAGGAAACATGCAATGGAGCGAGCCATCATCACAACCATGGAGTATGGCATTCAATTATTACTTAGATTGGATCCGGCGAGGGATGAGACCTCCCGATCTTGCATGGTCACAGCCAATCGATCAATGAAGATCACTAGTCCGAAGAATCAAGAAGTTTCTCAGATTAGGGATTTGAGAATTTGGGGGTTTAGGGTTTAGATCGGTTCTCAAGATTTTGATCGAAGAAGGAATAGTCAAAACTAAAAAATAGAAAGAAGAAAATAATTACCTTGAAGAAGTTGGAGGGGCACAAGAAGAAATTAGAAGAGGAAGATCAAGGGAAGAGAAGAAGCACCATTAGAGAGAAGAGAGGAAGGAGGCAACCAAAAGGTTTGTTTTTCATTAATCAATTGTTGCAATTCGGATTTAGGGCTTTAGCCCACTTAAATAAGCAAATAAAGACATAAAATTACTAAAATACACCTAGAATAAGCAAATAAAGACATAAACTTACTAAAATATCCTTAGAATAAGCAAATAAAGACATAAACTTACTAAAATACCCCTAACTAAGCAAAAACGCGCAAATAATATAAATACGGAAAAGTTCGGGCGCTCGGTCTTCTTTCTTCAATCTTCCTTCACATGTGTCTTCCCTGAGTGGGGTCTTCTATATGTCCAATTACATGTGAAAGGTCTTCAGCTCCTCAATAGTCACCTATCCACAAGGACGACACTTGTGGTTGGCGCTTTCTTCGTTGGTACACCTTAAATGCGCTTGTGTCCGCATCAAAAAGCCCAAAATCCAACCTGATTCATGAGTCGGGTGAGCCACGCGATAGGAAACAGTCGAGAATGCAGAGCCACCTATTAAAGCATTTTTAATTGTTTGTGGGGTCCACCAATATGTGTTTCAGAAATCTGACCCATCCATTGTGTGTCCCTCCTGAATGAGGGCCCCCACCAAATTTCAGGCTATTCCAGAACTTCTGTGGACCCCAAAAAATATTTACATGTTTTAGGCATGAGTCCCCTGGGCTGATTTTTGGAACAAACGAGGGGACTCATCAGATGTACAACATAAATCATGGTGGGGCCCACAAAGCTACAGTTAGGTCTACATTAGTATCATTTTAGATTTATAACCTAATTTTAGATTTATAACCTATCTTCAATGCATTGCATGATTTGAACTGTTTAGCTTCTGACAAAAATAAAAAGAGATATTATTACGGCAAAAATCTTAAGGAATCTGTATTTTACAAATAATGCCTCTATGATTAGAAATTATATGGAGATGTTGTTTGAGGGATGATACAAAAATGCACTCATTTATTTATTTATTTATTTTTCCTTTAAAATATAATAAAACTCAAGACTTATTGGGGCCATGTGGTATGTGCATAACATCCAACCCGTTAAATGTATGCATCATACCATGGTGATAACATGAACAAAACATTAGGTTATTTAGATCATTAGATAAGCTACACTTGGATTCGAATATTTTGAATGGCGTAAATTAATTTTTTTTATGGATCGGCCCACCTTATGCTATTATTTGTGGACATCCGTTGGATAGGTTAGGTGTGAAATGTTGGGGGACCACGGAAGCACACAGAGATGAATCTAAAGAAGTAATCCAATTGCGCCAAGCAAGCACAAAGAGAACACAACAATTTAACATAGAAAAACTCTTGTGAGAAAAAATCACGGCCCAAAGCGATAGATGATCACTATGAAAAACAAAAATTACAAGAGATGGGAGCTTACCCGATTCCAACAACCTTCGAATAAAAGCTTGCTACACTCTTGAAACCCCTTGAACGAATTAGAAACCCTAGTAATACCTTCCAATCCCGATTACACCTCAATATATAGCCTTTGAAAGAATTACAATCTAAATAGGAAACAAATCCCACAAGATCTCAACTCTACAAAAATCTACACAGATCCATTTGATATCATCGAAACTTATCCTTTGATAGCATCGAAGTCATGTCGATGGCGTCGAACTAATACCCAATCAATTCAGAGACAAGACATGAAAATTGGATCTATTTTGATTATATCGAGTCATCTTCGATGGCATTGAACATATCCTTTGATGTTATCGAACATTTTTCGATAACATCGAAAAAGCACTAGTTAGTCCAGAGACCAACTGGAGAAAATTTGAAAATTCTCAATGGAATCGAGCATTATTCGATGACATCGAACGATGCTCGATGACATCGAATGATTTGTCAATATCCAATCAACAGACAATAACATGATATACATGCCAACGTGGGTCCCATAATTTTTTAGTTTCCATAAAAGCACTAGCTAAGAATATCCGTGATTGGAGGCACTATTTGTTAGAATCCAATTCCTAGAGGAAATTTCTGGTAAAAATGCCAAAAAATAATGTTAGAAACTATTCCTTTGGGAGCAAATGCAGACCCACTAATGTGGCACATGTGGTGAATCCAGGATGTACATGATCAGATGCCACCCAGCGCATGCGTTCTATCTTAAAAAGTCAGACCAGCCCACTCACGAGATGAGTGGCACAAGATGAATGTAGACCATTGATTATCATTTTCCAAATCATCAGTCATGGTGCATATGTGGCCCACCTAATAAAAGGACTGTCCATGTATTTTCACCATAGGTCCTGCCTATGATCGTCTTAGTTCCTGCACATGTGCACCAATGTAGCACATGTGTTTGTTAGATCTTGTTTGTGGAATTGCCGAAGGACCTTGCTGTACATTGGATATGGAGATTAAAGGAGAGAGATAGCTTACCTATCTGTGACGCCATTAATTACTTCAGAATTCAGATGCCGGGATCTTCCTTGCCTCTACAACTCTTTAGAGAAGCTGCGATGTGATTTTGGGATTTTGCTTCTGTCGTGGTGTTGGATTGGGGACCAGCCATAGAGGGGTGAGGAGTTTGAAAACCCATTAAAACTCCTCTCCCCAAGGCTCCACGTGCACACAAATTAATAATCCTAGTTCTTCTGAAATACTGTGTGAGTATCATAGTTATAGCATTTCACCACTTACATGAATTTATGTATGTATCACAACGTAGTGGGGCCCACTGGTTTACCCATTTACATCATCTAACCTTTAGGATAATCTATACCGTTGATCAACAAGGCCCACCATATAGGTTTCTCATAGTGTTGAGTTCTCAAGGGTGGTTTGGCACCATGGATTGGAGGGGATTTGAGGGGGTTTCAAATCTCACGGTCGTTTGGTTGTTTGGCAGCACGAAGTAAGGGGCAGTTTCAATCCCTTCTTTGAGGGGGTTTGCAATCTACGGAGCACGTAAAATCATTTCAATAGTTGCAGGTGTAACATGTGTGTCACTATATACTATCATTCTATTGGGCACATGGCCCACTAATGATGATCAGCACTGTCCAAACATTGTCTATATAAATCAGCACCATACAAACATTGTCCAGCACCATCCAAACATTGTCTACATAAATCAACGATTAAAAATCGTTGGTTAGTCACTCAGATAGGATCTTGTGCTTGTGGTCCATCCGAGACTTGAAATTTCATCATTTTAGGGCAAAACATATATTTAAGTGGGTTTATTAAAGCCATTATGTCAAAAATTACATATCTCACTAATTAGAGATACTAAACTTGATTTAGTAATTAAATTCAAACCCCTGTAAATATATCATGCATGTGTGCTTTTGGATTAAAGTTGATTCACACTCCAGGATACCAAACACACTGGGAGGATTTCAAATCCAGGGGGTTTCCAATCCTGGGGTTTCCGAATCTAGGGTTCGAAATCCACGCTCCCAAATAGGCCCTAATGCGCCTGAGGATATCTGCTTTGGAATTAGCCTTTCCCGAAGAAATGCCGGGTAGAAGATACAGTAGTGTTGGAAGAACCAGAATAAAGTAGTTCCATCTCTCCATCGGATGCGTGATAGAGATATGTATCAATCTGCACCGTCAATATACTCAGTTTAACTATTAATGTACTACACTCTCCTTGACTGCGATTAATTAAATAAATACGCTCATCAATTGTATGTATATTTTAACTATTCTCCATGGACATGAGAAGAAAGCATGTGACGGTCCGGATTGATAAATAATCCTCTTGCATGTGTTGTTATATGGATGGCTCTATCATATTCCCTGCCAACAAGCTCTACCTTATGGAAGCGAACTGCGTACTGAGTAACTCAGTACGCTAAGGGTACTGAGTAAACTCTGTGGGGCCCACTGTCATATATGTATTTTATCCACTCCGTCCATCCAATTTATCAGATAATTTTAATAATACAAAACTCAAGTGGACCACACCACGGGAAACATTGTGAATGAACGTCTACCGTTGAAAAATTCTTGAGGGCCACTGAAGTTTTGGATCAAGCTGATATTTGTGTTTTCCCTTCATCCATGTCTATGTGATCTTATAAACAGGTTAGATGATAAATAAATATCACTGTGGACCCTACAAAGGTTTCGATGATGAAAATCATTATTCCCTTTGTTTCCTGTGGTGTGGTGTAATTGAGCTTTGGATATGCTTAAATTTTGGGCTCAACCCCTAAAATGAGCTGGAAAAACGGATGAACGGCATGGATAAATCACATACATTTACACTGGGCCCAACAGAATTTACTCAGTACGGTAATGTCTACATAATGTTTATTTGCCATCTAACCCGTTGAAAATGTCATACAAACATCCGTACGGTTGAAGGGAAAAACAGAAAAAAGAAAAAAAAAAAGCTTGACATAAAAATTTTATGGCCTGAAGAAGGTTTTAATGGTCAATCACTAAAAAGATTTAGGAAAACAGATGGACGTAGGGTGTGGGTATAGAATACATACATCAAGGTAGGCCTTACCATAGGGCCGAACGTAATCCGCTCCCTTGGTTGTGTAGGCAAATCACTTACAGGTATAATGTTTTACAGAAATTTTCACTTACAAATGAGTTATGCTTTTCGGTCTACTTGTAAACATATAAAAAGAAAGAGATTTTATTTATTTGTGAGTTACATCTTATGTTTTTCCTCTCACATCTAAATTTTTTTAAAAAAAGGTTAGTTAGTTGTGATTACTTTATAGCTTGTTGCAAAAATATTGATTTTAAAATATATTTTAATAAAATATAATATATATATATATATATATATATATATATATATATATATATATATATATATATATATATATAAGTGTTTGAAAAACACCTTTTTTGTGGGTTATTGGGAATAGTCCCACATTGGAAAAAGAGGAGAAGAAAAAGTTGTTTATATGAGAGTGGTGGAGTATTATATTACTTACCCACATGGTCCAAAGGAAAATGGACTTGCGCGCTCGGGTACGGGCTCGGTGCGAGGGTGTGGGCATGTGAGGCAGTGTGGCTGTAGAGGCACTAGTGGCACACTTTGCACACTGTAGAGCAGCAGATCTGTAACAGCTGTGCTATTAGTGCAGGGTCCAGCTATAACCGCTGCATGGATAGCTCCATAGCTAGAAAACGGCTAGCTGTTGTCTTACAACAGTCAACACATAGCAGCTTAATGGCCCATGCACAACAATTAGAAAACGGCCATAAAACGGCTAGTTTTCTCCAACAGCTAGAAAATGGTCATGAGATTTATTTCCCTAGACTATAACCCCCAGCCACCATAGCCTATAAAAGGAGGGTGTGGATGAGTTTCTAAATCATCTCTCAACCCACTCCAGCAGACCCATACGAACTAAGCCTAAGGCACTCTTCTCATATACAACAGTGATTCTAGCAGTATAGCAAGGTTCGTCTGAACCATTGCTTGAAAATTAGATCAGAGGTGTGGTCTAGAATGTTCATCTAAACCAGTAGCTGCTAAAGATCAGTAAAAACAGACCAATACAGTGTTTAAAGTTCTAAATATTCTTATTCTCTCTTTTTCTTCTAGGATTTTTCCTTTTTTATGTATTTCTGCCAGACTGTATAACAGAGTTCTATTAGTGGGCCTTCGTGTTTGTTGAATGTAGACCCACACCAGGCTCGTCGTATCCTAGAAGCAATTTGCCTGTAACCTTTTCGGCATACTTAATTCACTTGAGTAGGAGCAAATATCGTTTTAAGGACAACGTTCCAAACGTGCTTCAGCCTGTCCTTATTTCAAATTAATTTGCATTTTTTTGTTTCCGTATTTTACAAAAAAAATATTATTCTGTAAATTTTCCAACAATCTTAAAGCGTTATTTGTGATGGAAGCCGACAGTGTTTCATCCATCAAGTTGATGAATCAGGACTTAATACGTCTTGATCGGCTCGATGGAACCAATTTTACGAGATGGCAAGACAAGCTGAAATTTCTTCTGACGGCGCTGAAGATCTACTACATATTAGATCCAAATCTGCAAGCACTACCTGAAGCATCCGACAAAGATACACCTGAACAAGTGGCTGCCTGCACCAAACGAGCTGAAGACAAACTCTTGTGTCGATGACACATTTTGAACGTGCTCTCCGACTGCCTGTACAATTTGTACCAACAGACGTCATCAGCAAAGGAGATATGGGCCGCTCTAGAGTTCAAATATAAGGCTAAAGAAGAAGGTACCAACAAATTCCTCATCGCCAGGTAATTTGCCTTCAACATAGTAGATAACAAACCGCTGCTGCCCCAAATCCAAGAACTACAGCTAATAGTAAATAAAATCAAAGTCATCAAAATTGATCTTCCTGAATCATTCTAATTTGGGGCTATAATCGCTAAATTATCACTGATGTGGAAAGACTATATAAAGAAGTTGCTGCATAAAACTGAAGACTACACACTGGAACAAATCCAAAAACACTTCAGAATTGAGGAAAAATCCCATAACCGCGACAGAAAGAATGATAACGGGAATGCCTCGTCCAAGGTACATGTAGTAGAGAACACTAATAACAAAAATCCTGAGAAGGACGATTCCCTGAAACCCAATAAAGGGAAATTCAAGAAAAACGCTCAAAAGAATAACGAAAAGTTCAAAGGCCCATACCATGTCTGTGGGAAAACCGGGCACTACGTTCGAGTATGCCGATATCGCAAATCTAAAAAAGAGACAAGTGCAGTAGAAGAAGGCGATATTATGGCTATGATCACTGAGGTGAATACCATCCAAGGCAAATTTCCAAGTTGGTGGTATGATACTGCCGCTACAGTACATGTGTGCTACGACAAATCAGCCTTCAAAACCTATGAGGAATTGACCGATAGTCAAGAAGTCCAAATGGGTAATGAAGTCTGATCGAAGGTCGTCGGTAAAGGAACTGTCGAACTAATATTCACCTCTGGGAAGAAAGTGATTCTGACTAATGTACGGCACGTCCCAGACATGAGGCGAAACTTAGTTTCTGGGGATTTTCTGAGTAAACCAGGCATAAGGGTGGTATACGAGTCAGGTAAACTGATTCTGTCAAAGAATGAGAACTTTGTCGGAAAGGGATATGCTTGTAACGGGATGGTTAAGTTTTCTCTGAATGAAAGTAGCACTTCTGCATATATGGTTGAATCCGTTGAACTGTGACATGATAGACTAGCCCATATAGGGTATAATACCTTAAAGTTCATGGCTAAGAATGGTTAAATTTCATACACAGATAATGAAACCGATAAATGTGAAGTGTGTATACGATCCAAAATGATGAATAAACTTTTTCCAAGTGTTGAAAGATCGTCTCAAGTATTGGATCTTGTGCACAATGACATCTATGAGTTAAATGACATTCTTACTCGTGGAGGTAAACGATACTTCATAACGTTTATAAATGATTGCTCTAGATATGTGTATGTTTATCTGTTAAAGAGCAAATATGAAGCATTGAACATCTTTAAAATATATAAAACAGAAGTAGAGAATCAACTAAATAAGAAGATAAAAATTTTCCGTAGCGATAGAAGAGGAGAATACTTCTCCAATGAATTTGATAACTTCTGTGAAGAACATGGACTAATACATCAATGTACTGCACCATACACACCTCAATAAAATAGAATAACTGAAAGGAAGAATAGAACATTAGTAGAAATGGTCAACTTAATGCTGATAAGAGCAAAGTTTCCACTAAGTCTATGGGGTGAGACACTGCTTGCAGCGTGTCATATACTAAACAAAATTCCGTCTAAAAAATATAAAATATCTCCATATGAAACATGTAGAGGTAGAAAACCTAACCTAGGATATCTAAAAGTGTGAGGGTGTCTTGCATATTGCAGAACTCCTGATTAAAAAAGAACTAAGTTAGGACCAAGAGCTATTAAGTGCATCTTCGTAGGGTATGCACAAAATAGTAAAGCTTATAGACTTCTAGATATAGAGTCTAACACAATAATAGAATTAAGAGACGTTGAGTTCTTTGAGAACTCACTATCCTTGGAGTCAAAGGATAATGAAGTTCAAACTCTTAATAGAGAACTAGATAGCACAGCTCCACAGATAGTGAAAAATCCTGCTGCACCTCGTAAAAGTCAAATGACAAGAATAGAGAATAGTTTAGGAGATGACTATATAGACTCACAACGCGTCATTTTCCATCTTGTAGAAGGAGATAGAGAAAATGTTATAAGACAAATACATATAGTAATGACTATAGAAGATTATCCTAAAACATATAAAGAGGTCGTAACCTCTAGAGACTCAGCTTTCTGGAAAGAAGTTATAAACGATGAAATGGAGTCTATAGTGTCAAATCAAACATGGGAATTAGTAAACTTACCTCTAGGTTCTAGACTCATATGTTGTAAGTGGGTATTTAGCAAGAAATATCACACTGATGGGACTATCCAAACCTTTAAAGCTCGATTAGTAGCTAAGGGTTTTAGACAAAAAGAATGGATAAATTACTTTGACATGTACTCTCCTGTAGTTAGGATGACATCCATTATGATATTATTTGCGCTAGCTTCCATACATCATCTTCACATCCACCAAATGGATGTAAAGACCGCATTCCTGAATGGTGAGCTCAATGAGGAGGTATACATGGAACAACCTGAAGGTTTCATTCTACCAGGAAATGAAAACAAAGTATGTAGATTAGTCAAATCTTTGTATGGATTAAAACAAGCACCAAACAATGGCATGAGAAGTTTGATTCCAAAATACTATCTCAAGGTTTCATGCACAATGTAACTGACAAATGCATATATTCTAAAGTAGATGATAGTTGTATCGTTATTATTTGTCTGTATGTTGATGACATGTTAATAATAAGTAATAAATGGAAGGTGTGACTGAAACAAAAAGGTTTCTATCTTTTGTATTAAAAATGAAGGATCTTGGACAAGCTGATACCATCCTAGGTATCAAAGTTAAAAAAACATTGTGAGAGTTATGCTTTGTGTCAATTTCATTATATTGAGAAGATACTACGCAAGTTTAAGCATCTAAATATAAAAGAAGCAAAGACCCCATTTGATCCAAGTATCAAACTAAAAGAGAATAACGGAAAAACCGTTGCACAATTGGAATATACGAGTGCTATAGGAAGTCTTATATATGCAATGCACTAGACCTGATATCGCATATGCCGTGAGTAAACTCGGTAGATTTACTAGTAACCCCAGTACTTAACACTGGAATGCAATTAGTAGATTCCTTGGTTTAAAAGCAACCAAAGACTTAGGACTTTCAGAATTTTCTGCCATATTGGAAGGATATACCGATGCAAGCTGGATATAGAGTGCAGGGGACAACAAGTCTACTACAGGGTGGGTATTCACCCTAGGAGGTGCAGCTGTATCTTGGGGATCTAAGAAACAGACTTGCATAACACACACGACTATGGAGTCTGAATTTATAGCCCTGGCTGCAACAGGCAAAGAGACTGAGTGGCTAAGGGATCTTCTATTAAAAATCTCTTTCTGTGTAAAGCCTATATCGATTATGTCACTACATTGTGATAGTGAAGCCACATTAGCTAGAGCCTATAGCGGCACATATAATGGTAAGTCTAGATATATCAGTCTTCGACATGATTATATCAGATAATTGATTTGAAATGGAATCATTGTCATTTTCTATATGAAATCAAGCAATAACCTGACAGACCTTTTTACTAAACCTCTACCGAGAGAGGTAGTAAAGGCTACATCTAGAGGGATGGGGTTGAAACTCTTCAACCAAAGTTGCACCAGTGATGGTAATCCAACCTAAAGTCAGAAAATCTCTAATTTTCGGGTTTAATGGGTAAGAACAAGTCACTAATATGTAGAAAGTTTTAGCACTAAATTATAAAACCTCATCCATAATAGATAAGTATTGAGCGTTACGAAAGAGGCTTGAGTCTTAGAACTCTTAATGAAATTCAGTCTAAAGGACAAGTGTCTTATAGTAACGAAGGCAATGGAATGATTTCACTTATATGAACGTAGAGATGGTGTCATCTCTCATGAGAGTTAGGAGTTTTCTCTCAGGAACATTCACGAATTAGGATAAGCACATGGCCGTTAATTGTGTTGAGCAAGATTGTAGGAAATCTGACAAACACATAGTGAACATGTGTGTGGTTTCTTCAACTCTGTTATCTATGAATAACTGGTTCAACGCTACGTCTACCGGTCATTTCGACAGAGTTTTGAGATACTTACACTAAGGAAAGATTAAAATCGAAAGATATCTTTCTTTATGCATATAAGTTGATTATTTTGGTGGAAATGTTTAATCAAGAAAAATGTATTTTTAAATAATCAAGTGGGGGATTGTTGCAAAAATATTGATTTTAAATAATATATATATATATATATATATATTATTAATAAAAAGTGTTTGAAAAACACCTTGTTTGTGGGTTTTTGGGAATAGTCCCACATTGGAAAAAGAGGAGAAGAAAAAGTTGTTTATATGAGAGTGGTGGAGTATTATAATACTTACCCACATGGTCGCAGGCGCTCGCGCTTTCGCACGGGCACGAGCTCGGGCTCAGACTCGGTCTCGGTCTTGGGCTCGGTGCGAGGGCATGGGCATGTGAGACAGTGTGGCTGTAGAGGCGCTAGTGGCGCACTTTGGCTAAGGCTGATGGATGGCTGGACGAAATCTAGATGACTGAATGAGAGTCCCTCTGTATATATAGAGAGTTGTTACAGCGTAGCTGTAACAGCTATGTCATTAGTGCAGGGTCCAGTTATGACTGCTTCATGGTTAGCCCAACAGCTAGAAAACGGCTAACTATTGTCTCACAACAGTCAACATGCAGCAGCTTTATGGCCTATGCACAATAGTCAGAAAACAGCCATAAAATGGTTAGTTTTCTCCAACAGCTAGAAAACGGTCATGAGATTTATTTCCCTGGACCATAACCCCCAGCCACCATAGTCTATAAAAGGAGGGTCTGGATGGGTTTCCAAATCATCTCTCAACCCACTCCAGCAGACCCATACGAACTAAACCTAAGCCACTCCTCTCATATACAATAGTGATTCCAACAGTATAGCAAGGTTCGTCTGAACCATTGCCTAAAAATTAGATCAGAGGTGTGGTCTAGAACGTTCATCTGAACCAGTAGATGTCGAAGATCCGTAAAAACAGACCAATGCAGTGGTTTAAAGTTCCAAATATTCTTATTCTCTCTTTTTCTTCTAGGATTTTTCCTTTTTTATATATTTATGTCAGACTGTGTAACAAAGTTCCATTGGTGGGCCTTCATGTTTGCTGAACGCAGACCTATACCAGGCTCGTCGTATCCTAGAAGTGGTTTGTCTGTAACCTTTTCAACATACTCAATTCACTTGAGTAGGGGCAATTAACGCTTTCAGGACAACGTTCCAAACGTGCTTCAGCCTGTCCTTATTTCAGATTAATTTGCATTTTTTGGTTTCCATATTTTACAGAAAAAATATTATTCTGTAAATTTTCCAACATAGCTTAAAGCCAAATAGAATAACATGCAAATGATTCATACTTATAGATTATTTGCAACTTAAAAAATTACAGACACCAAAATAATTCCTAATTATGGAGGATGTGAGGTATATTGATATTCATAGGGAGATCATCAATTTAAAAAATCTGACATATCAATTCATCATGTGGGTCATACCTGTAATATATAAGAAATGGATAGTTCGGTAACAATCAAAGATCTATATTTAGTGATGCATGTGTGATTTGCACACAACTGATGAGTAGGCTGACCTGATTTTAGAACAAGGACTGAGCCAATGCCCGATTTTAGGCTGCCATGGGAGGTCTTGTGCCTACAACGCATCATGGCATAGTGAATGGGCAAAGTTCAAACTTTTGGATGATCCTAGCCATTTTTACATAGGGAGTTGATACCCTATACCTAGAGTTTTACATGAACCGAATTGAGTTGAGCTTGGCCCAGCTCGGCTCGGCTCGGCCAATAGGCTACCCCAGCTTAAACTCAGCTTGGCTCGGTACTCAAGCTTGATTGTCCAGCTTGAGCCAAGCTTAAGCTTGATCTTTCTAGTCGAGTTAGTTCGAGCCTATGAGTTGAGTTCAAGTTTATGTTTTAGGGTTTTTACTCCCTCTCCTCTCTCTCTCTCTCTCTCTCTCTCTCTCTCTCTCTCTCTCTCTCTCTCTCTCTCTCTCTCTCTCTATATATATATATATATATATATATATATATATATATAAGGCGGTCTTGACTTGATCTTGAGATGTCAATCTTACTGTGCGCACAACATGCCAGTTGCGCGCCACACAATGGGCCTTGGTTCCTTTATTGCGCATGGCGCAATGAGTATCACACCATTCGTATTCTTCTAACACAATACCTGAGAAGAGTCTTGAATCTTTGCTAGTTCTTCTGGAGCTTCGAAGTGTTCAAATCTGCAAATGAAGGAGGAAAATGAGTATTTATAGGCAACCACATGTGTGAAACCTCATTTATGCACAACTGATCTCCATTACGCGGGAGATAAACTCCCATTACACCCAGCGCAATGGATCATCATCACCTTTCTTTGTGCGAGTGACATACTGGCCTTGTTCCCTACGCAATGGTCTATTTTCTAGTCATTTGTTGCGTGGCGCGCAACAAGTCTGCAATGCGCGAGAACTTTTCTTCCACTTTTTATTTCTTCAATACTGCTTTCTTTTTTTCCTTCATTTATGTCCCAACACTATGACTGACTGAGGTGTACATTTTCCTTTCAAATTAACAAAGTGGTGTACTCCCACCTTTATGAGATTTTTTTTAAAAAAAAAAAAAAAAAAACCTCATGCTCCTAGTGACAAATCTTATTCTTGTCAACTTCTTGAAATGAAGTATTATTATAAACTATGCGAAAACCCATCAATCCATAATGTACATAGATTTCTCCACCATATTCTAACTTGGATCATTAGCCATTTTCACATGAAAGCAATGATAGAGCGTCGAACCAAGAACTATACTCATGCTCCTGGCGACAAATCTCATTCTCATCAATTTATCCGTCCAGTGATTTCAGTATTTTTTTTTTTTTTTTTTAAAGTGCTTTTGGAGAGAGACCATTTCACCAATCAAGTCACTTGATTTTCATATTTTGATGTTTATCTCATGATATAATGTGAAAATCTCATTTTTTTTTTTTTAAGTATTTGTTGTAGATTATGCTAAAACTCAATCACATGTAATGTACATATATTCCTTCAACATATTCCATCTTGGATTACTACACATCTTCACAAGATACTAAATCATAGCCATGCTCCTAGTGACAAATCTCATTCTCAGTAATTTCTTAGCTTAGGAATTTCTATAAATGGAAATTTTCAGATTGCAGACATTTTTCTTGCGATTATGGGAAAATCTTTCTAAAAATAAAATACTTAAAATATTTATTATAAATTAGTAAATAATTAAAAAATGAATATAAAAATATAAGATAATTTTCAGTTAAATTCATGATGATGTGATAAAATCATGAAAATTTTAAAAATTTCAAAGATTTTAAAAATCTTACGAATATTATCATGATGATATCATTTAATTAAAATTCCATAACAATATGGAAAGATTATCGAAACTACAACGATATTTTCACTATGCTTGTGCTTACAGTAATAGATTGCATTCCAATTTTTTAAAGATTCTAATGAAAACAAATTGTGTCCATGACAAAGCTATTATTAGTTTTCCCAGCATTATCTATGGGTAGCGCAGCAGGTTAGGTTGGCATGCGGGCAAGGCTAAATGGGTCATGAGTTGGGCACTAGTGAGAAAATGTAGCCCAGACTGAATGGGTCAGGCTTGGGTTGAACCCTACCCAATCCAATCCAACCCAAACCATGTAGCTTATCTCTGGGCTGATGGACCCAAAAGCCGAAACAATAGACAATAAATAAAAATAGATATACATGATGTATGTATATTTAATCTATTTGAGGGGTAGACATACCTTTAGCTCCAGGTTCTATTCTTAAACCTGAGTGTGATCACGCAGGGTTGGGTTAGTTAGGGCCTGTTTGGATACCACTGGATAAGTTATTAATATTATTATTATTATTATTACTACTACTACTTACAATGGTAGATAAATAACTTATTTAAGATAAGTAAGTTTTGTTTATGATTGGTTACAAGTAACTTTTTTATTTAAAAGTATTTAATTACTTCAATTAATTATTTTATTTTTTTTTGCTTTTTTACTTTTCATAAGTTACTGAAGAGAGGCGTAAGAAATACTAAAAAGAAGAGAAGCTGATAAGTAGGTTGTTTACCAAATATACTTATGTTCTTAATAAGTAGAAACTAAGATAAGGTACTTATGGCATAAGTAACTCTTTTAGCTTATGTAAGTTAATAAGCTACTTTTAAAAAAAAAAAATTAAGTTAGTATGGTTATTAATTTTTAAAAAAAAAAAAAATTATTTAACAAAGTTACTTATTTCCATAAGTTATTTCTTTTTAACTTTTCAACTTATAGACAAACCTACCTAAGAAAAAGGAGCTCCAACATCTCCAACAAACACCATACATCGAGTGTTAACACGGAGAGGGACGTGATGAGGTTGATCACTGTCTTCCCCAGGGAATAACTATTCTGAATTCACGGAGTTCTCTGGACTCCTTGTGGAGCTTCCTTGAATCCATGAGGGATAAAAATAGAAATAATGTTTAATAAATTGATTGATGATTTTTTAAAAAGATGAAATTACAATCCCTTAAATAATGAGCTTAAACCTAGAACGGAGTTTTAGACTCAAACTCCCTAAAAACGTTACTTACCATAAATAGTAAACTTACTATTTATAGATGATCACCATTTCTACTAGACTTCGTGGTTTTCAGGCAAAAATACTATGTGTCCAATTTAGCCTAACCATGTTGTTCTTTTATTTTTATAAAGTCATTTTTATATTGGGCACTACTCTTACAACTCAAAGGATAGAAAGTTATATGCCAAGTAAAACTTACTATTTAGAGTAAAAATGAAAATAAAAGAGGCTTTTGATCATCAATCTGATGAAATCTCACAAATCCAACATGGGTAACCCGGTATAGCGGGTTGCTTGGCTCAAGTAGTTTCTCCTACCCCAAAAATCATATATGATATATTGAAAAACTCATCTCAGTTTGCGAGATACAACTGTTTTAAGGTTCTAATGGTCTGGATCATTTCCACCTCGATCGGGCCTTCTCTGGTCCATCTTTGCCATGAAAGTGTCTGCGACCCACTCTACATGAAGTGTACAAGTTGTTTCAATTAATCTGAATTTTTGGAAGATGATACATCTATGGTGGTCCCATAATCTGAACAGTTCAATTTGAGTTAACGTATGCCATGTGTACGGATTCAATTTGTACGGTTTGAGTGCCTGAGTATGAACCATCACACCTGCCTTGCTAGGGTGCACACCTAGCCCTGCCAGAGTATTAAATATGCTCACACAAAGTTGAACATGTAACATACGTTTGATTCAAATCAAACCGGCCAAATTGTGGGACCCACCATAGATAAGCCATGACACTAAATTAGATTGACGAATGGGCCGTGATCTGTTATGGATAGGGGTGTACACAAACCGAGCTAACTCGGTTAGCTCGCTCGACTCGACTTGAAAAAGCTCGATTCGACTCGGTTCGAAGCTAAGTTCGAGCTGAGTCGATCTAATTTTTTGAGCTCGAAAATGAGTTCGAGCCGAGTTCGAGCAGGCCCCAGCTCGACTCGACTCAGATCGAATCTAGCTCGAATGGAGCTTATTTATTGGGTTTCCACTCGAGGCTTATTGTCCCCATGACAGGACCGAGTCTTTCCTGGCAGGTTAGGATGCAAACCCCGTCCCTTGAATCAGAGACGTTGTGGGGAGGGCCCTACGATGAATGTTTCTCATACCAAAAACTGGCAGCATGTTTATTAGGTGGGCCACGCCTAACAGAGGCATGCACCATGGGGAGTTATTTGGGACGCGGTTTGGCTAGGTAGTAGTGGGTTCTATTCTTAAAATAATTTCAAGAAATCTCTAATTGGGCACTTCTTCTTCTTCTTCTTCTTATTTTGAAGTTCTAAAATAGTGGCTATTCTGTGGGATTTTGAAGTTGCAGTTCAGGTGTTTGTGGAAATGCCTCAATGGCAAACTCGGCTCGATCTTGGCTCGAACTCGGACCGAGCTGCTGACCGAACCAAGCCGACCTGACCAGTCAGGCTCGAGGACCAAGCTGAGCCGAGTTCAAGCTGAGGTCAGCCAATGTTCAAGCCGAGTCGAGCTAAGGCCAGCTCGACTTGGTTCGACTCGATGTACACCCCTAGTTATGGATGTTTGTTTTTTAAATGCAGACGGTTAGCTGTTTTTCATTTTGCCCATCGAGTAGATGCCCATCCAATGGTGCATCTGGGAAATCATAGCAGTGCAATGTTTGGCTTGTGCTCCATCTAAAGTGGGGCCAGGATTGAACAGTCTAACTTGAGCTATGTAGTGGACCTAGAAGTTATATGATTTATTATCTTAAAACCATGGCACCTACTATTTATACTGTCACGTCAAGATTGTACAACAGTGATGAATGGACCCCATTCCAGGAGGAACATGTCACCCCCATATTGGGCCCCACATAATGCACGGTTCACATCAAAGGTTGGACCCTAATGATGAATGGCCACTTCCAAGTTGGGCCCCACATTATGGATGGCCCATATCCAAGGTGGATCCCGCATGATGGAAGGCCCACATCAAAGGTGGGCTCCACATGATGGATATTGAAGTGGGCCCCATATGATAGATGACATACATTAAGATGGGCACCACATGATGGAAGGTCTACATTGAATATCGGCCCCTAATGATAAATGACCCATATCCACGGTGGGCCCTACATGATGGATGACTCACATCTATGGTGGGCCCACATGATGGATAGTCTACATTAAAGGTGGGACCCGCATGATAAATGACCCAAATCCAATGTCCAACTTGATGGACAACCCACATCCAAGCTGGGACTTACATGATGGATAGCCAACATTGAAGGTGGACCTTGCAAAGTGGATGGTCCACATTTAAGGTAGGCTCCACATGATGGATGGTTCACATTAAATACAGGGCTAAGGTGGGCAACATAATGAATAGTCCACATCAAAGGTTAGGCCAAAATGATGGATAGTAAAAATTATGGGTGGACTATTGTGATGTTGGAAACCAAACATACTTTTCTACTTTTTGGCTTATAAGTATGTTGTTTACCAAACATACTTATAAGTTGCCTAATGCATAAGTAGCTTATATAAAGTAACTTACTATTCAAACATCCCCTTAGGGATGGGCTTGGGCATAGTGAATTTTAAATTGGTCAGGTCAAGCTGCAGGGTAATGGGTGGTAGGTAGAGGTGTACACGAGTTGACCTGAGTCGAGCTTGGCACAGCTCGACTCAGCTCGACCACTAGCTGACCCCAACTCGAACTTGGCTCGACTCGATTCTCGAGCTTGTCTAGCCGGCTCGGCTCGGTTCGGTCAACAGCTCGGGTCAGTTTGAGCCAGATCGAACCGAGTTCGTCTGTGCAGCATTTTCACAAACACATGGACTGCACCTTTAGATTCTCACTATATGTAAAATAGCAACGACGGTTTTACAGGTATTTCATCATCAACAACTTGCAGGCAACATCAAAATCAAGAAAAAATGGTATTTGTTTCATATACATACCTTCCTTGCCACTAGCCGACACTTCATTGAGGCATTTCATCAAACACTTGGTGAGCAACATCAATATCGAAGTAACCAAGTCACCGAACTGGTTCGATCTGAGTTTAATTTGAGTTGGGGTTCGATCCGAGTTGAGTCGAGCTTGGTTCAAAATTTTTTCGAGCTAAAAAAATCAGTTCGACTCGGCTCGAACTCAGTCTCGAACCAAGTCGAATCGAGCTTTTTCGAGTCGAGTCAAGCGAGCTAACCGAGCTAACTCGATTCGTGTACAGCCCTAGTGGTAGGTCAAGTTTGGACCAGAAAACTTCTCTTTTAGTAAATGGGTTTGGCTCATCGCAGGTCAAGCTCGGACTAAAAAAACTTGTCTCTTTTAGTAAATGGGTTGGGTTCATCGTAGGTCAAGTTCGAACTAAGAAGCTTTCCCCTTCTAATAATTTTGGCTTGGACAAAGCCTTACACATTGCTGCCCCTACTTGTCTCTGGATGGTTATAAAAAAATTGATGGGCAATGGAGGATTATTTGTCTTCACAAAAGGGGTGGACATACTAATCAGAGAAACATTTTCATGTCAAGGCCGAAAGCCTTCTTTTGAAAACATATGTTCTATATGTTACCATCTATCTTCAAATGCCCCACATACACCACATGTGCAGTTATCAATCACCTATGTTTGCCACACGTGCCAATGTGTTAATGTCTACATGCACCACCACATTTGTTACCATTCATCTTGGATCACCTCACATGTGCCATATATTCCATCTTCATTCTTCAAATAACCCACATGTTCCACTTTTGCAACCATCAATCCAGAAGCAAGGATGATGATGGGCCAAGTTAGGATTGGACCAGAGTTAAAACCTATATTGGCCCTAGTTCCCTAAGCCCTAGCCTTAGCTTCGTAAGGCCAGTCCATGCCAAGGCAGACTTGTAAAGAAAAATTAAAATGATTAAGGGTGTGAAATGATCCAAATGTTAGATTTTTTTCTTGGTTATTTCATTTCTCCTTTAAGAGTCCCATTGTATAAATTACTTCTAAGACATGTTAGTTGTAGCAGTTCAAGGGGTTGTCTAAAACCTTGGAAATCGTCCATTAAAACATGGGCACTATTGTTGAGTGTAGCTTTTTAATTTTAACTTTTTATCATTTAGATCAAACATTTACTTGGAGCTATTTCGATGTTGTATTTTTTTAAGTCATAAGTGATTTTTAATAATAAGTTACTTTCAATTGTAAGTTACTTACAGGGAAGTGATTTCTCACCCGTAGCCTTATGAAGTTTCTGGCAGTTTTTTCTATAATTGGATTTTAAGTTAATTTACAAGTGAATTTTCTCTCCCAAACGCCACTTATAAGTATTTCACCCATAAATCACTTCCCACTTTTAAGGGTGAGAAATTACTTTCAAAGTAACCCTTAGTTAAAAGTCACTTTTAACTTACAAAACTTACGGGCATTCAAACTAACTTCTGTCACGCCCCGAACTCGGAGACCGGGCTCACAAAATTCCCGATCGCCGAATCCGGCGCCGACAGCCTCCGTAGAACCCCATTCTCGGCTCCCAGCGCCCATACGCCAGGTTCCGATCCTGGGATGCTACAAGGAGGATTTCTAATAATCCATTTGATTCGTAATGAGCATAACCACAAGTATAACCCACGAACAATAACCACAAGAACACCATCACAAAATCCACTATGAACAAAAACTTTAAGTACAATGCGTCTAAAGGGAATACAATATACGGAAGGAGATAAAAACTCTGAAAGCTCAGCTGCTCGCTCCTGTTGCGGCACAACTACGGCTGCGACCTGGCACTACCTGCACGCATCAATCGTGCATAAGCTTATAGAAAGCTTAGAGGGCGGTGCAAGTGTGTGCGAACGTGCTCAGAATGCAATGCCGGAGTAATGCGGAATCATGCTGATGAGTACGAAAATGCAACCAGCCGTACCAAGGCCATGCAGTACAAGATGTGAATGCTATCGGCCATACCAAGGCCATGCGATGCAATATGTAAGTCAAGCATGTCAATCCTCATACCAATACAACTCCTCACAAGAGCATCAAATCAGTACGGTTCTCAGTCTGGATAATCACCGGGGTTCAGTACACTCCAAATGGCACTGTCTCTCTCCAAGCAGCACAGTCCAAGTGAGCGTAAGAAACCTCACTATCCGCCTGGCCAATACTCAGCCAATACCTATCCGGCACGTCGATAGCGAACCCATTTCTGAGCTGGTCAAACTCAGCCTAGTAATGCCCCCTGCTCTCGGGCGAGTAAGGCCACACCCCTTTCCAACCGACCACGACACAGTGGGAGACGCGGCCTCATGGTATTCGGCCCTCGTGCGCTCATATATCCACTCGGTCTCGACGTTGGAGTCATCCTCTGGTACCATCGGGTTCAGGGACTCTCACCCAGGGACATCTATGGCGCCCCAATTGCTTAGAACAAGATTTTCCGGTATCCAACCAGCCACCCACGGTGTGTCTGTAGAGGCTATGGCCCTGATGTCGCTAGGGCATATCACAATCACACAAATGCAAGTGCATGTATCACACTATCAGTCATGCAACCATCCTGCGTGAAGCACACGCTCATGTAGGGCAACTCCGCCTATCAGGGAGCTCGTAAACAGTCTGCCCGAAGGCATATGCTATGATCAGACACTCCTCATCTCAAGCATACATATGATGCGTATGATTATGAATCATGGGCTGTGCTAAACATGTTATAAAGCAATAAACTATCCTCTCAATGAAGATGGGCCTATATGGCCCACATGAAACAGATACGGGCCTATCAGTGGCCTTAGGGAGAGTTATAATGTGGACATCGAACCAACATTACTCGTACAATGTGGACGTCAAACCAACATTGTCCCCAAGGCTCGGCTCACCTCAAATACCATTAAATAAATCCTAGCGAAATCACACATTGCAATGTGCCTTAGGTATATCTCACTGGGCCCTAAATACATCAAATGGGCCGTATCTCATAGGCCTTATATTCATCAAGTGAGCCACCTCAATGACTCTCACCAATGGGCCCTAGGTACATTGCAATGGGCCATCATCCATGGGCCTGAGAATGTATTAAAATGAGCCCAATCACATAGGCTTTATGTGAATCAAACGGGCCTAATCACATAGGCCATATACATATCAAAGTGGGCCTCAATAATAGGCCACAAATACCTCAAATGGGTCTCATAACGTGGGCCAATATATATCAGGGTAGGCCCCAACAACGGGTCCATAAACACATCAAGATGGCCTACACACATGGGCCCATATGTATCAAAGTGGGCCTCAATAATAGGCCTAAAAGTACATCAAGATGGGCCTAAGTACATGAGCCCATATACATCCAAGTAGGCCTCATGTGGAGTCCACCAAAATGTCTACTTTCCGCCCAACCTGTTGATATGGCCACACATACATAGCCAGGGGCCCACCATACTATTTATTTCTCATATAAGCTATTCATAAGATCACATGACTATGGGCCCACCAAAAATATCTATTTGCCATCCAATCGGTTCATAAGGTTACTCAAATCTGGGGGCCCACAGAAATGTTTATTTTCCATCCAATCTATAAGCCCATATGGACCAGGAGGTCCACCACAATATTTATTTTTTTTTATTCGACCTACTCATAAGGTTTCACCTACATGGGCCCACCAAAATGCTTATTTATCATCCAAACGGTTCATGGGGTCACAAGACCGTGGGCCCACTGTACCGTTTATTTGCCATTCAACCTGTTTATAAGGTCATGTGGACCTAGGCCCACTGTAATGTTTACTTGAGTCCAACCTGTTTACAAGGCCACAGGCCCATCATCCACCCTGTTCAAAAGCAGGTGGACCAGGGCCCACCGTGATGTTTATTTGCCATTTCAACGGTAAAAGGATGGGCCCTCACCCAACACTGTTTCCTGAAACGTGGTCCACTTGAGATTGGGATGTACCTCATTTTTGGACTCAAGCCTTAAAATGATCTGTTGAAACGGATAGACGGCATGGATGACACACATACATCATGGTGGGGCCCACGGCTGGGGCCGTGAGGCCCAGCCCGTCCGCCCGTCTCTGTCAGCGGCAGCAGCAAGCTGCTGCTGCTTCCTTTCTTCTTCTTCTTTTATTTTTTATTTTTATTCGGGGCCCATCGAGATGTGATTCACAATCCAGTCCACCCATTATGTATGTCCCACTTGTCTGACCGTCCAGAACGAGTTTCAGCTGCATCCAAACATCAGGTAGGTCCCACCAAGTACTTTTATATATTCTGGCATGTCTTCACATGATTTTAGAGGGTATGGCCCACCCGGTGATCAGATCACCTCAAGACTTTGGCTCAACGCCTAAAGGGATATGGAGAAGAAGAGGGACGGCATGGATTCAACATATACAACAAGGTAGAGCCCTCATGAACAATGCCCAAAAATTCATTTTTTTTTTTTTTAAAGGAGCCTCTGTTTCACGTCCAACGTACAGAGACGTTGGATGTTAGGATTTTTTTTTTTATTATTTTGTTGGGGCCACTGAGATGTGATTCACAAATCCAGTTCACCCATTATGTGTGTCCCACTTGTTTAGCCGTCCAGACCGAGTTTCAGCTGCATCAAAGCTTTAGGTAGGTCCCACCAAGTACTTTTATATGTTCTGGCATGTCTTCACATGGTTTTAGAGGTTATGGCCCACCCAGTGATCAAATCGTCCTAAGATTTTGGCTCAACGCCTAAAATAGGATGAGGAAGAGGATGGACAGTATAGATTTGGGAAATACAATAAGGTGGGGCCCATGTGAGCAACATCCTAACCCTTTAAGAAATTTTATTTTTCTTTAAAACAAAGCAGCCTGACTTCCAGCGTCCAGAGACGCTGAACGTTAGTTGTACATGCACCTACGGTGGGTCCCACATGTACGAGTCTCCACATTAATCAGGGTGGGTCCCACATCGAGGTGAGGCTCATATTCATCAAGGTGGGTCCCACTCAATCATGGCCCACCTTTATTACATATGAAATATATTTATATATATATATACATATGTATGTCTATATACCATATAAAATACATAAAAATAAATAAGAAAAAGAATGAGATCATTGAAATGGATGGATCATCACCTACCATGAGGTGGGCCTCACCGCCGGATGTGGATGGACGGGTTAGATCTACACAAATCGGTGCGATCCACACCATTTCAAGGGAAGAAATGAAAGAAAGAGAGAGAATGAAAGAGTTTAACGGTTGGTCACCCACCTTGTTGCGATCCTCCTTGCTCCCTTGGCTTGAAAACTCCTCACCTACGGTTCTTATGGACGTTGATCGGGTTTTAACGGTGCGGATGATGATTGGACGGTTGAGATGGAAGATGAGGAGGTGGGCCACACTTAGGATTTTGGAGAATTTTTGGGAAGCTTGGAGATTGCTTGGACGTATGAGAGGGAGAGAATGGGAGAATGAGAGAGAAAAAAAATAATAATAATAAATAAAAGGAGAGGGAGGGATGGAGGGATGATGTCATGGGCATGGGTAGAGTTGAAAAAGAGAGAGAGAGAGAGTTGACTTTGAGTAAAGGAGGCATGGTTGCTTGTACTTGGGTATGGAGGGGCATTTATGGTTTATTGATGGGACATCTCGTAGAGATTCCCTCGAGATTCGCAACGTGCGGCGTTTCTTCGAACCAAACGCTGACCCGTATCTCCTGAACTGGGTATCGATTTGGTGCGCGAGTCGCGACGTTGGAACCGCGGCGACGGTGCGGTCGCAATGATACAGGTCTCGGGTTAAACCGACTTGAATCTAAAAGATACGACTTACGATCGATCGCAACGTCGATTATCAGTCGCGGATTGCCGGACTTCGACGGAAAGGATTGGGGATTCATCGGAACAGTGCGAACTAGGATACGGGTCTTATAACACCTAAGATAAAAGTGTCTATTTGGATAAGGCTATCCATGTAATTGAATATCGTGGTGTTCAAAGGGAAATAGAATCCCCATTTGTACTCCCAACAAAGGTAACTCAACATTAGTCACTTGAGTTATAAAAATATACGTTTACATTTTAGGACTCACTTATTATATATCTTGAATTTTATGGGTGTTGTTTAGGTATTATGAAAAAAGTAGTCATGAGATCATCAAAACACATTCTCAACATTCATGGTCGCCTTGCCCAATCATTCAAGGTTTATGCCAAGGCAAACATCCTTGTTGATATGCCTACTAGTGTTGTAACCCAAAATCAACCAACTTAATCAACTTGAGTTTGGGTTGGGTTGTCAAGGTCCTCAAGTTCGGTTAAAGTTAGAAAATTCCCAATTTGAAATCAGGTTGAGTGAATTTAGGTTAGGTTAGGTTAGGTCAAGAAAGAAATAATCATGTCTATTTGGATTGAGTTGGGTTAATTTACGGTTGAGTACTGAAGAATTCGGGTTAGGCACTTGAGGTTGAAGTTTGGGTTGGATCTTTTTGAAAGATGAGTTACATATGTCCTAGAGGGGGGTGAATAGGACTAAACCAATTCCTGATAATAAATCACGAAAAGTATATTTTAAGTTACAAAAGAGATTGAAATCTTGATTTCAACTAAGTCATAGGATAACCTTCACCTAAAATTTTAAGTAGGACAAATTTATTTCACGACATTCCTTGAAACCAATATTTCAAAATAATAAATACAGAGAATAAAATAAACAATCACCACAAATACACAGAGAAATATAGTAGTTCAGTGTTTAACAAACACCTACTCTACTCTCAAAATTACTACTCCACGTAATTTTGGTTTTTCACTAGTTTCAAGGTTTTCATAGGATTACCTCAACAACCACTTATAGTTCTTACGACTTTAAACAGGCTCACCACAATAAAACCTCAAGTAATTCCATAGGCTAACCACTACACAACTCGATGAGATTTCTGGGCAATCTTAATAAGCTTAAAATGAAATAATATACTGAAATCAAGTACTTATCTTCTTGAAGACGAATGCGTCGATGAGAAGATACTAATGAAGTCTTGTAAATACTTCAATCAATGCAGCGATCTTCTTTCTTAGATGATGATGAATCAATGTATGCTCAACCAAAAAGGATATAGGATATATAGTTTCTCAAAAAATAAAACCTTAAAAGCTAGAGATTCTATTATCTAATATCAAGTAGAGTATTTGTAAGACCCTATTCATCCCGTACCATTTTCTATGCATATGTGCATGATGATCAACGCCCTTAGCCAGACCTGGATTGGCCGAGTATAGTGCACACTTGACTGACCGGAACCTCAAGACCTCGAAACCTATTTCATATCGATCGCCCCGTCGTCGCGATCGTGGAGGTACAACCTGTGCATCTGTATGATACTCCGTTAGTGAGATGCACCGTGAAGAATAATTAGTGTATTATGTGCGTAAGGCGCCATGTACTCCATTCCACACATGTGCACGACACATGCCATGTACACATGCATATGCCACACATGGGTGAGAGAATCTCTACCCATGTGTGTGATGTCACACACCCATACCTCCCATCTCTCATGTGCTCCCCAAAGTCAACACCTCTCCATTCCATACCCTATGTATGACATCTTCACACCATGTCATCCCATGCTCCTTTAATCCACCATTAATTACAAATCATGAATTAATTGTCATAATCCTAGCCTAAGCTAATATTAAACACATTAGCCTAACTTAACCAATTTTTTTTTATCAATTTCTCTACAAATACCCCTCCATCCCTTAGCATTTCCCCATTTTCTACAAATGGAGAGAGAGAGAGAGAGAGAGAGAGAGAGAGAGAGAGAGAGAGAGAGTTAGTGATCTTGGTGGGCCATCAACCCCATCCCTTCCATCCATCTTAACCATCCATCTAATTCATCAAGGTGAGTACACTCCCTACACTCTTATGGTTTGTTCCCTTTTTTTTTTTTGGATGATTAATAGTAGTGATGATTTGATGATAATAATGTGATTAATGGTATGAATTCTTGGGAGAATACGTATAAAAAAGAATAATAATAATTATTATTGTTATTGACTTTATGTGGGACTCATTGATAGTGGGCCCACCAGAATATTTTGTAAGCCATCCAAACTGCCCAAAGTGAGGCCATTGGGCTGGCCAAACACACACATGCACACACGTGCATACACACCACAAATAAACAAAAAAAAAAAAAAAAAAAAAAAAAAAACAAAAACAAAAAAGAAGGCAGGAAGGCTGGACGTTTCATGCTGCAGCGTCCAGACGCCCCTGCCGCCGCTTGAAAGAAAAAGAAGAGGAGGGTGTGGGTCCACAACCGGCCCCACCCATGATGTATATATTTAATCCACACCGTCCACTCAATTTCCCATCTCATTTTACGCATTGATCCAAAACATGAAGCCAATCCAAATCTTTAGTAAGCCACACCATTAAAAATATTATTTTAACAGTAATAATATATTAGGGCCTACTGTGTTGTTTCTATATATCGAAAAATATTGAATATTGGGCTTCTTAAATCTGTCTCGGGCGATAAAATCCAACAGATGGAATGGATCTTGAGGATATGGGTTCCACCTATGAAAAACCATTGAAAAACAAATAAAATAAAATAAAATAAAATATAAATAAATAAATAAACAGCATTGGACGCTGTTGCTGTCAGCGTCTGAAGCTGCAGGAAGCAGCGTCCTGCTGCTTACGCTGGAGGGAAGTGGGCCCCACCATAGGCCTCACCTTGATGCGTGTCGAGCATCTACACCGTGCATTTGATGGGTCCCCTTTAAAAATGGGTTACCCTAAAAATTATCCGTACATGGAACTCAGGTGGCCCGCACCATCAAAAATCATGCGAAGACATGCTAAAACATATCAAAGTAATTTATGGGGCCCACCTGAAATTTTGATGCATCTGAAATTTGGACTGACCCCTCCACCAAGTGGGACACACACAATAGATGGACTGGATCTCTCAAGTGACCCACCTTGATGAGAAATATACAAAAATAAAATAAACAAAGGGCATGGAGGAGGTGACGTCCTCCGTGGACGTCCAGAGAGGGCGGTCCCTGCCTACATTTGGGGTAAAGTTTTGTGGGGCTGATCATGGCCACACCATGATGTATGTGCTAAATCCACACCACTCATCCATCTTACCAGCCCCATCCATTGCACAATGTCAAAAATCAGGTCGATTAGAAGCTCATGCCGGCCATGCCACTTGAATAGTGGAAATTGTACTCAATATGCTCATATTTTTCTAGGCCCACCTTGGTGATGAAAAGTATATCTGGGCCATTCATCCACTCATTCAGTCCATTTTAAGTTATGAGTAAAAGAATGAGGTAGATCCACGCCTTAGGTGGACCACACTATAAGAAACAGCGGGAATAAAAATCCCTACCATTAAATCCCTTGAGTTCTACCGTGATGTGTAACTGCTACCAAAGTTGGGTCAGTCATTGGACAGCGGAGCCAAATCGTTACATGTATTTTATATCCGGGTCATCCATCATTTAGACCATGCATGTGTTGAGGGCCCCACCCGATGTATGTACCTTATAGCCAATGCCGTTCATCTAATGGGTGATATCAACTATGATGTTGTTTGTTGTACAAACTGTTCATGGGGTGGACCCCACCATGTCAACGGGACCCATAATTATACAAAATATAATAATAATAATAATAATAATAATAATAATAATAATAATAAGGAAAGAGAATTGCATGCTTACCAATGAAAACTTTCGTAGACATAATGTGATGCATGTGAAGCCCACATAAGTGCATGTGTTGTATACCCACAATGCCTATATTTTCCAGTCACTTGGGAAGTGGGCCCACCTCCTGCTCGTGGACATAAGATGAAGTAGAACTCAATTTTAGGTGGGCCACGTTGCAAGTAGAAACAATAATAATAACCATTAGAGATTCTTAGGCTCTAGTGTACCCCCCTATATGCTAGGATGCTTCCTTAACCATGGACTCTACATTGTAGTATGATGTAGATCCATGCCATTCATCGGTTCATCCTTACCATTTTAGGGTATGGTCCCATAGACTAGTCAGATCCAAATCTCATGCCACGGGAGCAATATCGATCACTTGTCCACCGTTAAATATTTCCTAGAGCTGCAGTAGTGTTTGTGAGAAATCTATCCATCTGTCCTTTTTTAACCGGTCATGGGCCACCTAATATACATGTTTTACCAGCCATTCATCTATTTTGATTAGATCATATTAGAGTGTGGGGTTGCCTATATATTTAGGGCAATCTAAGTTGTTTTCATGGCACCCATTGTAATGGTTATTCCTCATTTAAACCATCGGTTGGTAGAAATCATGTGGATCACTATACCATAGGAATTTGAGATTTGGGGTGGCCTAACTAATCATGTGAATTGGTGGAAGTTGAGTGGGCCATCACACCATATGAGTACGTAATTTTTATATCCCACCTAACTGTATGAAATTGGGGCAATTGTGTGACTACTTGTCTAAGTGGATTTATGATTGTTGTGGCCCTTAACCATATGATCACTGACGAGACGAATGGAAGCTAGATTTGGCAAAATGGTGTTGAATATGTAACTCATAAATCTTGTGATCATGCGTGACGAGGATAGCCGTAAATCATGTGAGTATGAGGGGAATGTGTGGCCCAACCATATGATTATGTGGTGCTTAGGTGACTGTTAAACTATGTGAAATTGTGGTACTGGCCGCCTGACTATGTAAAAGTTTAGTAAAGCGATTGCCCCATTAGTGTGGCCCATTGATGCAGCCCACTTGATGCATATGAGGCACATTATGATATATTTGAGGCTCATGTTTATGGTCCATGTGCTGAGGCCCATGTGATGTATATGTTGCCCGTATTTGAGGTCCATTGTGATGAGTATTCAGCCCGTGTTTAAGGCCCAATGAGATGTATATGAAGCCTATTATGATGTGTATTAGGCCCTTATCATGCGACCCATTATGATGTGTATTAGACCCATGACGCGTGACCCATTTAATATATTCGAGACCCAGATACGTGGCCCATTTGATGCATACAAGACCCATGTGTAGGGCCCACATGTTATGTATTTGAGGCCCATGAGCAGGGCCCACCTATTGTGTATATGAGGTCCATTAGTGTGGCTCATTGATGCAACCCACTTGATGCATATGAGGCCCATTATGATATATTTGAGGCTCATGTTTATGGTCTATGAGGTGAAGCCCATTGTGATATATTTGAGGCCCATGGGCAAGGCTCATTATGATGTATTCATGGCCCATGGGCAAGGCTCATTATGATGTATTCATGGCCCATGGGCAAGGCCCATTTTGATGTATTCGTGGCCTATGGGCAAGGCTCATTGTGATATGTATTAGGCTCATGATGCATGGCCCATTTGATGTATTCGAGACCCATGTGTAGGGCCCACATGTCATGTATTTGAGGCCCATGAGCAGGGCCCACATGTTGTGTATGTGTGGCCCTTGAGTAAGGCCCATTATATATTAAGCCTTTGTGTGAGGCTGTGGGCCCATTATATGTTTGGCTCTATGTGGGCCATTCCTTGGGGGCAATGTTGGTTAAATGTCCACATTGTTGGGGCCGATTGTTGATGCCGGTTATTGCTACCGATTATGAGTATGTGATAGCATAACATCATGATACATGGCCATATGCATCATTTGCATGTTTGTTATGAGATGTGGTTGACCATTGCATGTCATTGGGCAGGTTGTTATGAGACTCCCTGATAGATGGAGGTTATCTCACATGAGTGCACCATATGCTCAGGATTAATGCATGATTGGATTGTATGACTCATGCATCTTGCATTGTGTGCTCTAGTGACATCAGGGCCGTAGCCTCCACAGGCATATCGTGGATGGACAGATGAGACACCGAAAATGTTTGGTTCTAGCATACGAGCGCCATAGATATCCCTAGGTGAAAATTCCTAAACCCCCGTGGCTAGGAGACGCCGCAACGTCGAAACCGAGTGGATATATATGAGCGCGTGAGGGTCGTATACCAATAGGCCGCGTCTCCCACTGTGTCGTGGTCGGTTGGGAGGGGGTGTGACCTTACCCGCCTGAGTGAGGGGGCAATGTCTAGGTTGAGTTTGACCAGCTTGAGGAATGGGTCCGCTATCAACGAACTGAGCCCGATATTGGCAGGCGGATAGTGAGGTCTCTTCCACTTACCTAGTTGTACGCTTGATAGGCGCAGCAAGCTGGCGTAGAGTGTAATAGACCCCGGTGATGATCCTAGAGATGAACAGTACTGATATGTGGATTTATTGAGCAGGAGTTGCATACTCATTCATTCATTCATTCACTATCCACTTGGGCTGGTGGTGCGCAACTATTTGTTACGTGTACTTTCGCAACTATACTAACCTGAGATAAGGAGTTTACCACATTGTGTTTGACTATCCAAATTTAGGTATGAGACTAGTTTGGATAGAAGTCCTTTGTGGTGGACCCCATAACTCGCAATACTACGTACCATCATCCCAACTCCACACTCCTGCATGGTCATTCGTACCGCATATGACATTGCATCCTTGACATCTAATATTTGACTCTTTATGACTCCTCATTTGCATAGCTGATCTGTATTGCGTACTCTGATATTGTATGACTCATGGACTTGTCAGTATTTCCGCTTACTCCGATATCGTATGATTCATGATCTTACCAGTATTTTTGAAATTTGTATGATTATGGCATGACAATATGATGATGATGATGTAATTACTGATATGTGTAATACGGTTACGACAGTGGTATAGGAGAATGAAAATATGACTTGGTGATGCTGGTAGCATTGACTCGGAGTATTATTATGATGCATATGCATTACATTGGCATTGGCATCATACCTTACGTACTACACGCCTTTCACCATACATGATTTTTTGTAGCATATTTATCTTACTTACATGTAGGATACACTGCACACACGTGTGTACTGACTAGGCTTTTTGCCTAAGCCTCCTATTTTCATTTCTTTTCAAGGCAGGAGTAGCTTGGAAGGCTTTCTCGATGCATTGTATCTATTTTTTGATTTGGAAATGTTGACGTCTTGTACCTTTTGGAAAACATTGTACTTGTAACCATCAAGATTTATAATGGAGAGTGTTGCTTGGTATTTTGATCATGGATCTTCATGCTCAGGTATTATAATATGTGTATATATATATTAGTCGAAAATCTTCCTGTGGCCGCCGACTTCGGACTTGGTGTATGGAAGTCGAGTGCCGGATTCGAGTGTAACAACCCATTTTTTTGGGGGAAGTAACTCCACCGTCCGCTTCTGTGTGGCCCACCTGAGTTTTGGATCAGCTTCATTTTTGGCCTTACGTCTTCTTTTGGCCAGGCCAAGATGATGGACGGAGTAGATTATACTATTACTAGTGGGACCTACCAGATCTAAAGAAATAAAAATAAAATAAGTTATACCTTTCGCACGCCGACTAAACCACATTCTCCGTTCTCCTTCCTTTTCGTACGGTAATGGGCGCCGAAACCTCCCACTAAACGAAACCGCCCATAATCCATACCTCCATTTTCATTTCGCATCCGTTTATAAAAAAAAAAAAAAGGAGAGGGAGAGAAAGAAAGAATCGAAGGAATTAATCAAAAAAAATATAGAGAGAGAGAGAGAGCTCTGTAGATCAAGAGAAAGATTAAAGCGGGGCCGGTCATCAGATTTTTTTTAAAAGGTAGGTGATCTTATCCTGAAATTTATTATTTTCAGCTATTTAATTATGTTTATTTAATCCAGCATTTTTATAAGAATAATGTTTTTGATTATTATGTATGGAATTTTATTTATTTAGGAATTTTTATATTTCTGATATTTAATATAAGTTTTTTTTAAAAAAAAAAAATTAATAATAAATAAACAATTTATCTAAAGTTATAATTTAATTTATAAATTTTATTTATAAAATATTTTATGTTATCATATGTCACAAATACAATTTTAAAGTGCCTGTGTTTCAATTGTCATACTCTGCCAGAGTATCGAATAACTCCTCATGAGAAGTCAGAGGATGCACCGTGAGAAATTTCTTTAATGGAGAAAGTTTCTAGTCCATCAAGCTGGACCGTAAGTTACGGTCCACCCACCAATAGATTTATGACATAGTAAGTTCATACAAAATCCAACCCTTCCAATACATCTAAAACAACATGAAGATCACTTATATGAAAAATTATTCCTATATACTAGTCAGGATATCCTCAAAAATAGAAAATAAGTTATAACTGTTGATAAATAGTATTATCCATTAATGAGTGAATGTAAGTATATTTTTTTTTGTAAGTGATCCTAATTGTTTAATAAACTTAGTAAATGGGTTAGATTTTTCATATATATATTAAATGTTAGAAGTTATTTAATTAATGGACCGTAATGTTTCAAATCTGTTGTACTAGAGATCTTCTTATTTTAAAGGGACTCTGATAGTACGAGATATGCCAGCATGACTACAATCTTACTCGTCGCTACATGCGGAACAAAACACACGTGTGTAAGTCTGAAAATCTACTATGTAATCCACATCTTTGACGTGCCCAAATAATAAAAATATATATATATATATATAATAATAAATAAATAAAAAGAACACAGTCTGTCTATTTTTCTTAGGCACACCATAAATGAATGAAGGCTAACAATGTTCCTTATTCAACTTACAAGTATAGTCCACTTAATTAGTTTAACGTTCAAATTTTCAGTTAAGGGAACATAGAAAACATGACCTCTCAGATGAACGGAATAGATATCACACACGTGGCTCGTGTGACACGTGACACACGAGTATGATTAAATCCTACTTGCGCGAGTAGCTTTCCCATTTATTTTTTTTTTATGAAGAAATGAATGGTGGGGCATTGGAGTTGCTGTATGAATTCTAGAAATGAACCAATAGCTTTGGATTGTGCAAAGGGTCATAACCCCTTAGATTCTGTAGTGTAAAGATTCACATATACCTGCAATTTTAAATTATTAATTTGAGAGACACCAAATACTTAGTTTGTTGTATGGATTGATTTTCACACTCTGCCTCCTTATTAAATAACACTATCATGATAGTCTACTGCCATTCTTAATATGGTGGTGACTCCTCAACCGTCCATCTTGAAATGCTTGTACGGTAAATTTGATCGTCCAAATTGATGAACCAACTTTTAATGGTGGACCACAAAAAAAAAAAATAAATAAATAAAAATAAAAATAAATAATAATAAATAATAAATAAATAATAATAATAATAATAATAATAATATAATTTGAGCTGAGAATGTGAAATAACTATGAATTTTAGTAGGCCTCATCTACTCAATGTGAGATTTATTGCTCAAGGGTAGAGCTCATGTAGAACCTGATATTTTAACAAATTTATACACCTTGTTCAGTACTTGCATTATAGTTTAGAAATTGGATTGATTAAATTATTAATCATTATTTTGTTGATATTGAAATTGTTCATGTTATTCATGTTTATTTATTGATTATTTAATTGTAAAAAAAAAATGTGTATAAATTAGCAAGTAGGGCAATCGTGTCCCTTGGGTGAGAGACCCTAAAGCTAGCAAGTAGGGCAATTGTGTCCCTTGGGTGAAAGACCCTAGAACCCACTGGATCCTTTGGAGTCTCCTTTGTGTACGGCGTATGAGTACATTTGTGTGCGTGGACATACGTCAGAGGTACAACTGGAGCAGTAGTCTGACCAGCTAATGTGTAAATGGGTCCCTCACCATGAGGTACCAGTGCGTGGGCGTTAATGCAACGTGACCATCCACTTGGGTACGGTGTTGTAAGAAATAATTTAAATGTTACAAGTATTCATGGAAATATCACATGCATCGCATTTTTTTTCAATTCTGTTGTCAAATTTCATTATCGGTATTTTATTTTTCCTTCATTGTTATAAAAGTAATATTATCTGAACATATTGAATTTTGGGTAAGAAATGACCCTACTGGGCTGTTATGCTCATCCTACTAAAATAAAATGTACAGGTGAAGAGCTGGAATACTACGAGCAGGCGGGCCTCTACTATTAATGTTATTTTCTAGAAAATTTGTTTAGTTTAATTCAATTCAGTTTTCTTTGTTAATTAGGTTTAGTTTATATTTAAATGTCGATGTAGAAATGAACAACTATCAAAGAGTTGAGTTTAATAAATATTCAGTTGTATTTCCTTTTAGATTATGTTGAATATTGGTTGAATCAGCTAGAATGTAATAAATGTCATCATATCATAATTCACACCTTGAGATTCGGGTCCTGAATACCTTATTTAGGTACCCGAATTTCGGGGCGTGACAGTTTGGTATCAAAGCCAGGTTAGATTAAAAATTGTGGACCTAGGGTTGCCTTTAGAATTAATGAACCAAACATAAATCTTTTTGCTTTTATGATAGGAAAAATAGAAATATAAATTTAGGGATCATTGTATTATATTGATATCATATATAATCTTATTTAGACTTGACATTGAACTAATAACCCAAATCTGAACTTTAAGGAATTTTTAAGAATTTTTAGCATACTACACTAAATTGGACAGCAATAGTAAGCAGAAAATACATAACTTGTAAAAGTCATAACTAATTAATTAAAACTCCTTTTAAGTTGATTCAAAATCCCAGTCGTAGGTTAACAAGTGTAGTTTTAGTAAAAAATAATTAAAAATATAAATATAGGTTTATCCTTTACCAAGATTAAGTTATGTGTATACTAGTCAGAAATCGTTTGTTTCTGGACAGACCTAATTATCCGAATTTTAAAAAAAATTTAGACCTTGTATTAAGCTGAAATTTTACAGAATTATAGTAAACTCATATATGTATCCTCATAAAAATTTTATATTAATTTAACACTTATAAGTATCAGAAACATTAGCAAGAATAGTATCCTAAGAATCTGAATTTTCTGCACTACAACTTTGATACATGTCACTGCCTGAATTCTCTTAATCTTCATATGTTATTCTTTTAGATCATCAAATATTCTTGCAATTCAATAAATTTTTCATGCTTTTATAGACCTTAAGTAGTATACACTCCATTAATGATATTAGAATTCAATTTAGTTATTACAACCTACCTTGGTTGTTATACATTAAGCTTACATGTTTAAATTAATCATAGATTATGGCGGATCAAAACATAGACGTCGGAGCCACATCAGGAGCTCCTGGTCCTGATACCACTGAAAACGGGTCACTTATGGGTGGAATTCTTAGGGCCATAAGTGATCTTACGGCTCTTGTGGGCTACCAGATAAGACAGACTCAAGCAGAAGGACAAGCTCAAGCGCAAGGTCAAACCCAAACTATTCACGTAGCTAATGTAGGGATAGGAACTTTATTGGAAAGGTTTAAAAGACAAAGGCCGCCTGTATTTAAGGGTGGACCTGACCTATCTGAGGCCGAGGTGTGGAAGAAACAGATTGATAAGATATTCACAGTTATGAAGTGTGATGAATACCAAAAAGCAGAATTGGCTATTTACATGCTAGAAGGGGAGGCGGATCATTGGTGGGACTCGGTTGTTAGGATGAACCCGAGTGTTGAAGTCTGGACCTGGACCCAGTTTTGTGAGAAGTTTGATGATAAATACTTTCCCTTGTATGTGAAAAATCAAAAGGCAGGAGAATTTATGAAATTGGAGCAAGGTGATATGACGGTGCGCCAGTATGATGCTAAGTTTACGGAGCTATCGCGATTTGCAACTTTTCTGGTGTCTGATGAAACCCGTAAGGCACAAAAATTTGAGGAGGGTCTGAGAGCATCTATTCGTAGCCGATTAGCCCCTTTCGTACAGAAGACCTATGCCGAAGTGTTGGAGCGTGCCCTAGCAGTGGAGAAAGACATCAACGAATATTGGAAGAATCGTGATCAGAGGAAGGACGTAAAGAGTGGTGCTAGAACTGCTACACATATATCTACGGCCCAGCATGATGCAGCTAAGAGACAGAGAACAACATCGACATCGATGGCCAGACCGATGACAGCACTTCCTGCACCACGATTTTCAGGATTTTGTTATAATTGTGGACTCGAGGGCCACACTTCTCGTTTTTGTTCCAGACCACAACGTACTCAATATCCACAAAGGGCAGGACCTTCACATCAGTCTTTCAGGCCTCCCCAGCAACATGCGCCGCCGTTTATGTCACAGCGACCTCCATTACATCCTTCCGCATCACAGCCTTCCCCGAGACCACCTCAGCCATATCCACAGAGGCCACTACAGTCATACTCGAGGCCACCACAGCAAGGACCTTCATCGGTATATCAGAGACCACCTCAGCAGCCGCCGCCACAGGTTAAACCTCAGCAGTACCAGCAGTCGAGGCATGGAGTTCAGGCACCACGACCACAAGCTCAAGGCCGAGTCTACGCCCTTGTACAGTCAGGAGATGACACAGTGCAGCCGTACGAGAACTTGGCGCAACAATACGAAGGGTCAATTCAAAGTTATGATGTTCCAGCACAGTTTGAGGATGGAGCGACTCAGACTTATGATGATGCCGCACCCTTATATGAGGATCCAGCACCGCCAACAGATGACATTATTCAGCCTGACATCGAGGCTAGCAGTGATGTAGTCGAAGGTACCATCGTCATTTATTCATCCTTAGCTAGAGCGTTATTTGACTCTGGAGCATCGCATTCATTTATTTCTTACTGCCTTTTATGCTCGATTGGGTTATCTCCTACTCCCTTAGATAAAAAGTTAGCAGTAGCAAACCCCCTTGGTAATTCAGTGGACCTAAGTCAAATTTGTAAATCCTGTCCGATTATGATCGAGAACGTAAATTTACCAGCTAATCTCATAGTTATGCCGATGCGAGAATACGATATTATATTGGGGATGGATTGGTTATCTTTATATCGGGCAAAAATCGATTGTTTTAAGAAGATGGTCATATTAAATATCGATGGGCGAGCACCGTTACAATTCCATGGGACACGAAGGAAGGGAGCACCGATTAGTTTGTCAGCCATCTCGGAAGTTGAACCTCAAGGAGTGGAACAAATTTTGATTGTTAATGAATTTCCAGAAGTATTTCAAGATATTCCTGGATTACCGCCAAGGAGAGATGTAGATTTCACAATCGATCTGGTACCTGGGACTGCACCAATCTCCAGAGCACCATACCGTATGGCACCTGTTGAATTGAGAGAATTAAGGGAGCAACTTCAGCAGCTCCAAGACCAAGGCTTCATTAGGGCTAGTACGTCGCCGTGGGGTGCACCGGTATTATTTGTAAGAAAGAAGGATGGGTCTTTAAGGCTATGCATCGATTACCGTCAACTTAATAAAGCGACTATCAAGAACAAGTACCCGCTGCCGAGGATAAATGATTTATTCGATCAGTTGAAGGGAGCAAAATATTTTTCAAAGATAGACCTACGGTCTGGATATCATCAGTTGAGGATTAGAGATGAAGATGTACCTAAGACTGCCTTTAGGACTCGGTACGGCCATTATGAATTTCTAGTGATGCCCTTCGGACTAACGAATGCTCCAGCAGTATTTATGGATCTCATGAACAGGGTCTTTAAACCATATTTAGACCGATTCGTGATAGTGTTCATAGATGATATTTTAATTTACTCCAAGACGCAAGAAGATCATGCTGAACACCTTCGAATAGCCCTTCAGACTCTAAAGGACAATCAGTTGTATGCCAAAGCTTCAAAATGTGACTTTTGGAGGAATGAAGTAAAGTTTTTGGGGCACGTGATATCGGAAAAAGGAGTGTCGGTAGATCCATCGAAAGTCGAAGCAGTGTTAAATTGGGAGCAACCCACCAATGTGACAGAAGTGCGCAGTTTTCTCGGATTAGCTGGTTATTATAGAAGATTCATTGAGGGATTCTCTAAATTAGCAAGGCCGTTGACTAACTTGACTAAGAAGGGCACTTCTTTTAAATGGAATGAAAATTGCGAGCAGGCTTTCTCTGAATTGAAGAAGCGATTAACGGAAGCCCCAGTGCTTTCCTTACCAGCAGAAGGGGAAAGATTTGTAGTATATACTGATGCATCTTATCAAGGGTTGGGATGCGTGCTGATGCAAAGCGGTAAAGCAATAGCATTCGCGTCAAGGCAGTTGAAACCTCATGAGCAGAATTATCCCACTCACGACTTAGAGCTTGCAGCTGTAGTGTTTGCCTTAAAAATTTGGAGGCATTATCTTTATGGTGAGCAGTTTGAACTGTATTCGGATCACAAGAGTTTAAAGTATCTTTTTGATCAAAAGGACTTAAATATGCGGCAGAGGAGATGGATGGAATTCTTGAAGGATTATCATTTCGACATCTGCTATCATCCAGGTAAGGCGAACGTCGTAGCCGACGCGTTAAGCAGGAAGACGCGCAAGCTGGTGGCGAGCTTAATGATTAAAGAATGGGAGATGCTTGATATAGTTAAAGATTTTGAAGTTAGACTTCGTATCGATGAACCTCGGGCTTATATCAGTAATTTAGTGGTGCAACCCACTCTGGTAAGAAATTTCTTAATTATCCATTTAGATTATCCTTTAATTCGTATATTAGGCTGTAGTTATTTAGAATTTTCTTTTCTAGGTGCGACGAATAATAGAAGCGCAGAAGAATGATGCATGGTTACAAGAGAAAATAACGGAAGAAGCGGGAAAGGACGACTCGGAGTGGCGAGTAAGCTCTGATGGTGGGGTCAGATTTCAAGGGAGGTTATGTGTTCCAGACATATCTGAATTGAAGCAAGAAGTCTTAAATGAGGCGCACCGCACAAAATTCACCATCCACCCAGGAGGAACTAAGATGTACCGTGATGTACGACGTCAATATTGGTGGAGTAATATGAAGAGGGAGATAGCCAGCTACGTTGCAAGGTGTCTTACTTGTCAGCAGGTTAAAGTGGAGCATCAGAAGCCGTCGGGACTTTTACAACCATTACCGGTCACAGAGTGGAAATGGGAGCATATATCGATGGATTTTATTGTCGGACTACCGAAAACAAGCCGTCATCATGACGCGATATGGGTGATCGTGGATCGGCTAACAAAGTCAGCACACTTTCTTCCTATACGTATTTCTTCATCCCTAGATGACTTAAGCAAGCAATATATCAAGGAGATTGTTAGACTTCATGGCATTCCTGTGTCCATTGTATCCGATCGAGACCCCAGGTTTACATCACGCTTTTGGATGAGTCTTCAGAAGGCATTGGGAACGACGCTAAACTACAGCACGGCTTTTCATCCGCAGACTGACGGACAAACGGAGCGGGTAAATCAAATCCTAGAAGACATGCTTCGCAGCTGCATTCTTGACTTCAAGGGAAATTGGGACGACCACCTCTATTTAATAGAATTCGCCTACAACAATAGTTTCCAGTCTAGTATTGGCATGGCGCCATTCGAAGCTTTATACGGAAGACCCTGCAGATCACCAAGTTGTTGGACCGAAGTGGGGGAAAGAACATTGTTGGGACCGGAACTAGTGCAAGAGACATCCGAGAAGATCGGCGTTATCAAAGAACGTCTACGTACCGCTCAGAGTCGCCAGAAGAGCTACGCCGACAATCGTCGAAAGAACTTGGAGTTCGCCATAGGAGATCATGTGTTCCTGAAGGTATCCCCGATGAAAGGAGTTATGCGATTTGGAAAGAAAGGAAAATTGGCACCACGCTACATTGGACCATTCGAGATCTTGCAGAGAGTAGGTCTCGTAGCCTACAGACTAGCCTTACCTCCTCAACTTTTTGGTGTCCACGACGTATTTCATGTATCTATGCTTCGGAAATACGAGAGAGATGCATCACATATCATTGACTGGGAGCCGCTGGAAATTCGGGAGGACGTTTCATACATAGAGCAACCGATCCGCATCCTCGACAGGAAGGAGCAAGTACTTCGAACAAGATCGATACCACTCGTGAAGGTTCAGTGGGGGCATCATGGCGAGGACGAAGCTTCATGGGAGCGAGAGGATGACATCCGAGAGAAGTACCCTCATCTCTTCATATGATAGGTATGTTAAATTTCGGGGACGAAATTTTTATTAAGGGGGGTAGAATGTAACAACCCATTTTTTTTGGGGAAGTAACTCCACCGTCCGCTTCTGTGTGGCCCACCTGAGTTTTGGATCAGCTTCATTTTTGGCCTTACGTCTTCTTTTGGCCAGGCCAAGATGATGGACGGAGTAGATTATACTATTACTAGTGGGACCTACCAGATCTAAAGAAATAAAAATAAAATAAGTTATACCTTTCGCACGCCGACTAAACCACATTCTCCGTTCTCCTTCCTTTTCGTACGGTAATGGGCGCCGAAACCTCCCACTAAACGAAACCGCCCATAATCCATACCTCCATTTTCATTTCGCATCCGTTTATAAAAAAAAAAAAAGGAGAGGGAGAGAAAGAAAGAATCGAAGGAATTAATCAAAAAAAATATATAGAGAGAGAGAGAGCTCTGTAGATCAAGAGAAAGATTAAAGCGGGGCCGGTCATCAGATTTTTTTTAAAAGGTAGGTGATCTTATCCTGAAATTTATTATTTTCAGCTATTTAATTATGTTTATTTAATCCAGCATTTTTATAAGAATAATGTTTTTGATTATTATGTATGGAATTTATTTATTTAGGAATTTTTATATTTCTGATATTTAATATAAGTTTTTTTTTAAAAAAAAAATTAATAATAAATAAATAAATAAACAATTTATCTAAAGTTATAATTTAATTTATAAATTTTATTTATAAAATATTTTATGTTATCATATGTCACAAATACAATTTTAAAGTGCCTGTGTTTCAATTGTCATACTCTGCCAGAGTATCGAATAACTCCTCATGAGAAGTCAGAGGATGCACCGTGAGAAATTCTTTAATGGAGAAAGTTTCTAGTCCATCAAGCTGGACCGTAAGTTACGGTCCACCCACCAATAGATTTATGACATAGTAAGTTCATACAAAATCCAACCCTTCCAATACATCTAAAACAACATGAAGATCACTTATATGAAAAATTATTCCTATATACTAGTCAGGATATCCTCAAAAATAGAAAATAAGTTATAACTGTTGATAAATAGTATTATCCATTAATGAGTGAATGTAAGTATATTTTTTTTTGTAAGTGATCCTAATTGTTTAATAAACTTAGTAAATGGGTTAGATTTTTCATATATATATTAAATGTTAGAAGTTATTTAATTGATGGACCGTAATGTTTCAAATCTGTTGTACTGGAGATCTTCTTATTTTAAAGGGACTCTGATAGTACGAGATATGCCAGTATGACTACAATCTTACTCGTCGCTACATGCGGAACAAAACACACGTGTGTAAGTCTGAAAATCTACTATGTAATCCACATCTTTGACGTGCCCAAATAGTAAAAAATATATATATATATATATATATATAATAAAAAGAACACAGTCTGTCTATTTTTCTTAGGCACACCATGAATGAATGAAGGCTAACAATGTTCCTTATTCAACTTACAAGTATGGTCCACTTAATTAGTTTAACGTTCAAATTTTCAGTTAAGGAACATAGAAAACATGACCTCTCAGATGAACGGAATAGATATCACACACGTGGCTCGTGTGCACGTGACACACGAGTATGATTCAAATCCTACTTGCGCGAGTAGCTTTCCCATTTATTTTTTTATGAAGAAATGAATGGTGGGGCATTGGAGTTGCTGTATGAATTCTAGAAATGAACCAACAGCTTTGGATTGTGCAAAGGGTCATAACCCCTTAGATTCTGTAGTGTAAAGATTCACATATACCTGCAATTTTAAATTATTAATTTGAGAGACACCAAATACTTAGTTTGTTGTATGGATTGATTTCACACTCTGCCTCCTTATTAAATAACACTATCATGATAGTCTACTGCCATTCTTAATATGGTGGTGACTCCTCAACCGTCCATCATGAAATGCTTGTACGGTAAATTTGATCGTCCAAATTGATGAACCAACTTTTAATGGTGGACCACAAAAAAAAATAAAATAAATAAATAAATAAAATAATAAAATAATAATAATAATAATAAAAATAATAATAATAATAATAATAATTTGAGCTGAGAATGTGAAATAACTATGAATTTTAGTAGGCCTCATCTACTCAATGTGAGATTTATTGCTCAAGGGTAGAGCTCATGTAGAACCTGATATTTTAACAAATTTATACACCTTGTTCAGTACTTGCATTATAGTTTAGAAATTGGATTGATTAAATTATTAATCATTATTTTGTTGATATTGAAATTGTTCATGTTATTCATGTTTATTTATTGATTATTTAATTGTAAAAAAAAAATGTGTATAAATTAGCAAGTAGGGCAATCGTGTCCCTTGGGTGAGAGACCCTAAAGCTAGCAAGTAGGGCAATCGTGTCCCTTGGGTGAAAGACCCTAGAACCCACTGGATCCTTTGGAGTCTCCTTTGTGTACGGCGTATGAGTACATTTGTGTGCGTGGACATACGTCAGAGGTACAACTGGAGCAGTAGTCTGACCAGCTAATGTGTAAATGGGTCCCTCACCATGAGGTACCAGTGCGTGGGCGTTAATGCAACGTGACCATCCACTTGGGTACGGTGTTGTAAGAAATAATTTAAATGTTACAAGTATTCATGGAAATATCACATGCATCGCATTTTTTTCAATTCTGTTGTCAAATTTCATTATCGGTATTTTATTTTTCCTTCATTGTTATAAAAGTAATATTATCTGAACATATTGAATTTTGGGTAAGAAATGACCCTACTGGGCTGTTATGCTCATCCTACTAAAATAAAATGTACAGGTGAAGAGCTGGAATACTACGAGCAGGCGGGCCTCTACTATTAATGTTATTTTCTAGAAAATTTGTTTAGTTTAATTCAATTCAGTTTTCTTTGTTAATTAGGTTTAGTTTATATTTAAATGTCGATGTAGAAATGAACAACTATCAAAGAGTTGAATTTAATAAATATTCAGTTGTATTTCCTTTTAGATTATGTTGAATATTGGTTGAATCAGCTAGAATGTAATAAATGTCATCATATCATAATTCACACCTTGAGATTCGGGTCCTGAATACCTTATTTAGGTACCCGAATTTCGGGGCGTGACACGAGGCATCACGGAAGTTGTCCGTCCCTGGATTTTGGGGCGTGATAGTATTGCTTACTCTCTAATTGAATTTAAATCTAACTTAAGAAAGGGAATTAAATAAGCTAAAAATAAAATAAGAATTACCACGCAAATAGCTTGGAAAAGACAAGAGTTTCTCTCTTTGCCTGAGAAAGAATTATCTCACTTTTCGTGTTTAAGATAATGAGAAAATGTCTCTATTTATAGCCAAAGGATTTGGTTATTCGGTTAGCCTAAAAATAGCTTCTGCTGGCCGAATTTTAACGTTATTATTCCAACGATATTAGATTTTACGGGATTTGATTTTATAAAAAATTCGGCTAGCTCGAAAAAAAAATTAGTTAGCTCGAGCAAGATTCGTTTGGTCGAATACAGGGTTCGGATGGGCAAATTCCCCTGAAATCGTAAATAATGCATTGCTGGAAACTTGACCCAGGTCACCCTCGGGTTAACCCAAGCTAAGTTCAGCTTGTTGAACTGTAACGTCCGTGATTTTCGCGATCTAATTTAGACTTAAAAAAATCCTTGAAGTTTTTCGATATGACTAGCCCACGGTGTCACTTACGAACTCTTAATGCTCGAAGTGAGCATATACATGGGTAGTACCGGTAAAGAATCACACAAATTCGATTAATCAACCGTAGAAAGTTGACGAATCCGCTGATCACTTAAGCATCGAGTTTAGTCACGTGATTTGTTCACATAAGGTCCAAATCTAACCGACTTATCACTGACTAATCAAGACGACCACAACTAAATTAAAGATCAACCCAAAGCCGAGACAACTAGGGGTCAGATTGTAATTAACAAACCAAAGTGACCCGATTATCCACTTAGCTTACGAACCAACAATTTAGAGTGATTATGACTGAATCGTCATTTTTCGCTAATTATGAATAAGCCACACTATGAACTTAGCAAATTCAGACCCTAATCATTGCGCACAAGAAATCTTCTTACCCAAATCATTATATAAATGCATTGATTATCTGAATAATCTCTAGACTACTCATTAGTGGGCCACTAAACCTAAGGCTATAGAAAGATGTTCTTCTTAGTGGGTTTGACATCCTTTGCAGGTGGCGAATCAAGATAGTACCCAAAATTACGCAACTTAGGCCAGAAAGCGAGTGCTTGAAATGCACAAATACCCAAGGTTGAAACCTGAAACTTAAGTGAAATGAACCTCCCACTCTTTCGTGAAGTCGTGACTTTTCGACCATTAGATCGCAACCAATTAAGTCGGAGTACTGACTAAAGATATTTCCTCACACATATCTGTATAGCCGTGACCCCGATCGATCATCGGTGATCGTCGAATAGACTTCTGATCATACTCGTCGATCGTCGCATCCAAATGACGGGCCGATCGTATCCTTACGTAGATCATCATTAAGGCTAATTATCATACAGTGTATATCAACTCCTACACACCATAGTGGGCTCTAAAGGTTAAAAACACCCTCCCATAGGGCTAGTATAATGAAAACATAGCCCTTTGGGCCATTTGCACAATTTTTGGAACTATATAAGACCTTCATTTGGGCGCCCCCTTCTCCCATACGAATTTCATGCCCTAGCTTGGGTTTAGGAGAAGAGAAAGAGAGAGATAGAGATGGAGAGAAAATGAAGAGAAAGAGAAGGGAGAGAGAAAGAGAGTGTGTGTATGTATGTGAGTGAGGGTAATCTTGATGCTTGTAGGGTTGGTATTTCTTCAACTAAATATTTGGCTACTACCAAACCTCCACCAATCTACCCATGCCAAGAATCGAAGGTAAGAATTATATATTACCCTTCAATTAAGTAACCTAGTGTATATTTAAAGTCATTAATGGTGTTTTTCTTAATTTTGATTTAGGAATTGATGACTTTTCCCCAAATCCCTAACCTTATGAGCTTAAGAACGAAGATTCATTCTTAGAGGTGCGGACCATTATCCTTAGGTTGCCGTTTATCGAATCTTATGCTTCAATTAATAATTTATGCTTGTGAACGTGTGAATGCACGCTAACTTGTATATGTATATTTTGATTTCCTTTTCATAAATTGCTATTGTTGATATAGTGAGGCTTGCATGTTCGATGAAATGTCCGAATGAGTAAATTGCTAGATTTATTGCTTCATGTTTCATTCTTGTAAATTACTATTGTGGGTTAACTAGTTCTGTCGAATGATTATGACTACTTGAGTAGTCAGGTTAGTCGGCAAATCGTAGAACATGGGGGTGGTCCAAATTTGGCTGACCACCGCAAATTCATTCGATTGATCCAGGCCAAACACGGATGACTGACAGTAGTTAGGCTATGTGGGATGCTTGCACCTAATGCTAGTTGTTTGCCTGAGTTAACCGAATTCGTCTAACAACCAACTAACAACGTATGTTTGCCATGTTTGATCGCAATTGCCTGAATTTAAAATACCCCATACCATTTAAAAAGTCTACTAATAACCATTAACAGTACAATCCTCAAGTCTCATGAGCTGGGCATGGTAGTATGAGACACCGTATCCGTGCTGTCAGCCTACACTGAGGTGATGAGCCTCCCCAAAGTGACCAATGAGCAACAAAAAAGGCTATGAGCCTGGTACATCAAACTGTAATGATGTCGCGACGGCTCCATATTTGTGTTTGAGTGACGACTCTTATATATTTGTAAGCGCCCTCCACCCGTCGATGGGCTACATAACCCTGTACGTCCGAGCTGTGTCATCCGGGCCCTTAGTTATCGATCGGGCCAGTATTAGCTCACGTTGGTTGGAGAGTTGTCACCTGGGTGATAAACCCAAATGCGGATTAAGGGACACAGGCATGGAGCCGCTATGACTGCCCCTGCGCCTAGTGATCCGGATAAGACTAATGACCAAAATGGAGGTACTCTAGCTTCCCCAATTTTGCTAGATGAATGGACTTAATTTATTACTCGGCTAACATGAACATTCATCACATCGCATTAGTCTAGGTTGGGGCGAATTGAGAGTTGTGGTTGCGTGTTGAGGGAGTGTTGGCATTTGCGAATTTGGTGTCAAAGTCGCTACGAGGGATTGTTGGATTGTGAAGGCATGCATCATCTCATATGGCATACATATGCATTAATAAAATTATTTAGTAACTGGGTGTTTAAGTTGTTGTATCATTACTTGTGCTAGTGGAATCGATAACATGTGTAACTTAGAGTTAATGGAACTACAGAGTTGATCACTCATTCCCACTATGTGATGGTGTTTTAAAACACTAATCAGGCCCTAACATAGATGCAGACACCCTGGAGTCCGACGCATTGGACAAGGCATCCATAGATTCAGAGGAGGAGCTTTCGTATTTTGTACTTTCATCATTATGTCCTGGAAGTTCAGGAGAGTATAAAAGACCTTGCATTTATTTAATTTCGTGCTTGTATATGTTAGAGTCCATGATTGGGTGTGCTCCATTTTATTGGTTTTGTTGTATATTCATTGTGGCTTGTGTAATCCCCATGTTGGGCGATCATCACTATTGAAATTGTATTTTGACTCTTAGCTCTATATTTGTGAATTTTTTGTCATCTCTACCTCGCTTGGGTTTTGCTAAGTTGAATTGCGCAACTCTGATTATTCATGTATGAAATGAATGTGAGTTTGAATGAATACATATGTACATTTTATTGAGTTAACACTTGGGAACTCGGGATCAGAGTTTATGTACTCGGGTGCTGATTTTAGAGGTGTTACACAAATCCAAGGTCAAGCTGGCCGAACTTGCAACTGTTTTTTTTTTTTTTCATTTCAAGTTGCTTGAAACTTGACCTCGGCTGTTGTCGAGTTGACCAGAGCTGAATTCAACTGGCTGAATATTCTCAATTTTACATGAAAATTTACATAATTTAAAGTTATAAAAGCCATGATCAACTACTATATCATGTGGTCTTTTTAAAGTTCATTTACCTGAAGGTTGGCATACAACTGATCTTTCACTTGAAACCTTTCCAAAACCTTCTTTACTTGATATATTGAGTCACGCTCTTGAAATGTTATAGATGATTAAAGTGTGTTGAAGATCGAACCCGTATTTTGTCTACGAAATTTGACAACTATATGTGTGCTTAGAATATTAGCACTTACATTTTTCGAGGTCGGGTTGAAATCTAGGTAGAAACTCATTCTAACCCAACCTGCGGAGTTGCACCCCTAAACCTGCACATATCCCACATGCAGACCTAATGTAGTGCCACCTGTGGTGTATCTCTAGTTGGCCTCTTTGGATTAGGGCTATCAATGAGTTGGGTTGGCTCATCAGGCTTTAGGCATGGCCTGACTTAGGCTGAGCTTGGGTGGGAATATGAGAGGGTGGGCTTACGCATAAAATTCAGGCCTGCTTTTCAATCAGTCAGGCTTTGAGTTATGTACAACCTTACTGGTTAGCTTGGCTCATCACACTAGAGTTTACAAGGGCAACTTTATAATATACACATGTACAAATCCTTATTTACTTTCATATCAGTACTCTGACCATTCCCAAATCTCTCTATATCCTTCATATATTGGGCGAGCAGATTACGTGTAGTCCTTGTGATGGGGGGCCACCTTATGTATGTTTTCTATATCTATGTTATATATCATTTTTTGCCCTCATTTTAGGACATGATCCAAAAAATGAAGTAGATCCAAATCTCAGGTGGACCATACAACAGAAAATAGTGGTGATTAACCATTAATAGGCCACATAAGTTTTGAATCAAGCTGATATTTGTTTTATTTATTCAATTTTTTCTTTCATCCAGGTTAATGTAACCTTATCAATAAGTTAGATGACAAATAAACACTACATAAACACTTGGCTACACCTAATCTGCTCCTCTATTTTTGGCCCGGGCTTATGTTAGATAGAGCCTGGTTGAGCTCGGACTGCGTGCTGTAGCACACCACAACCCATGGTGTGTTGACTTCTACAAAGTTCTGTGGGCCAATTGTGAGGTATGTCATAGATTCGCGTTGTTCTTTCATTTGTAGAGATCATTTTATTCATGGAAAGCTATGATCTAAAACGAATACAGATAAAAAGCTACAGTAGAATACAGTTGAGATTAAATGGCCTAACCTTGGAAATATCTTAACGGCTTTGGATAAAGATATTTATGCTTTCCTATGACTTTATGAAATGTTGGAGTGTGAATAAAAATCATTATATGATATACATGAGCGTTGGATATGACTCATATTTGGTCGCATGCCCTAAATAATCGGAAAAAAATGGATGGACGGTGTAGATACAACACATACATCACAGTGGGGCCCACATAACTTTGCCACGTCAACACAACTGCACTACGCAATCCGAGTCCATTCGGCCTCATCGACACCCGTACTTCAGACCAGAAAGAGACAGAGGGAGAGAGAAAAAGAGTGGGGAGGATAGAGAGAGGGAAAACCCTGAAAACCCTGTTCTGGGGTTTTGAGAGAGACAGAAGGCAAACCCTGGAAACCCTGTTCTAGGCAAAACCCCACCATTATCAATACCTCTCTCTCTCTCTCTCTCTCTCTCTCTCTCTCTCTCTCTCTCCACTAATGGCATCTCACTACCACCACCATCCTCACAGCTCCCATCACTCTCCTTGCAGCTGCTGCTGTTGCTGCAGCAGCTGCTCATCAAATCACCATCCTACCCCTCCCTCTCCCACTGACCCTCTTCTTCAAGCCATTGCTACTCAACTCCTCCATTCCCAATACCCCAAACCTCAACACCACCAACAACACCCACATCAATACCACCCCCTAAAACAACCACAACAAACCCAATCTCTCCTTCTCCTTCAATCCCTCCTCCGTCGTGTCGCGGCCCTTGAATCATCTCTCCACCACATCTATCCTCCTTCTCATTCTCATTCACCTCCCCTATCTCTTCGAGACATCGCCGCTCGCACCATCCAAACCCATTTCCGAGCTTTCCTTGCCCGTCGATCCCAAACCCTCGGACAACTCAAACACCTCGCCTCTATCAAATCCAATCTTGCTGCCCTCAAATCCTCTCTCTCAGACAAGACCCAACTCCGCAGACCCGACGCCCTCTCTCAGAAAGTCACCAGTCTGTTCCAAAAGCTCGAATCCATTCAGGTAAAATTCCGATTGAGTTCTTCATGAGTTCTCGCTGGATTGACCTACTTCTATATGAGTGTCGAAAGTCTGATCTTGGTTTTGTTTGCAGGGCGTAAATCCGTTGATTTCCTTCTAGGGTTTTCATCGGATTAGCCATATTCGATCTCAGCACGGAGTATCTGATCTGGATTTTTCCATTCCCTTTCTGGGTTTCATTTGCAGGGCGGTGACTCGATGATTCGGGAAGGGAAAAGGGCAATAAGCAGTGAACTGATTCAGCTTTTGCAGTTCGTTAATGGCATGGCAGCGAAAAGGCAAGAGACTCCTTCCAAATCAATAAAAAAGGTAAGCTTCTCAGAGAATGGTAATCGATCCAGAGCTTTGGCCGATGCTCAGGAGCCATTTCCAAGCATTCAAGCTACCGGAAATGGTGCCAGCATTGATCGTCGGGTTCTGTGTGATGATCAGAGAGATTTAGTGGATGAATTGAGCAGAGAAATTGAACGCATCGAAGGGTTATCCAGGGTTCTTGAGAATGATGAGCAAGGGCTTGACGTTGAGCTGGAAGGATTTCAACAGATCAGTGACGATGAAAGAAACCCCGGAAAGAATTTTAACGACGAGGGAAATTTTGGAATGAGTGGGATCTACCAGGGTCGAAATGGGAATTTGGGTTCGTCTGCTGACCCAACTATGCCTGGGATGGCTGCTGAGGGCAGTTTTGGAATGAATGGGATCTACCAGGGTCAAAATGCGAATTTGGGTTTGTCTGCTCCATTGCCTGTGCAGATGGAGGAAATTAGGGGAAGTGATTTGGGCAAGAAAAAGAAGTTTGCGAGGGTGATTGGGTGAAGGATGGGGGCTGCTACCCTCCAAACCCCATTGACATTTGAGTAATTATAAGCTCTTGAACACTGGATTCTGTGCACGTGCACCCATTGGTTTGGTGATCCGAACCGTTGTTCTGGTAGGCCTGACATGGGTTGGGGATCCTCCAGAAACCTCCCAGATTGGAAGATCCTAGCTATTTGTTGGCCTATCATTCCACTGAATATAAACCTTATCTACTTGGAGCCACCATGATGATGGGTTGTGATCTTCCAATCTGGAAGATTTCTTGGGCATCCCGAATCCATGGCGGGCCATCAGTCAATGGTTTGGATTGCCAAACAGTGGGCCCCACGTGTGAGGAATTATGCGCGTTAAGAAATGATACAATGGCCAGTGAACATGACCTTATAATTCTCCCTTGTACCAGCCAGCATTTGGCTATTTTGCATTGCCAAGCTATAGGTTTGTTTTCTAGGCTTTATGTAGGTGTAGTTTTCTCAATCTGTGATTTGGGTATGGAGAGATTCTTGTGCTTTGACTTGCCACTTGTAAGGCACCAGTTTAGTGAAGGATGGGGGCTACATTCCATTGACATTTTCACATCTTGTTTTGGTTTACACAGCAAGAAAGAGACTGAATTGGAGTTTGTTGAACCTTAAACTATTGTTTTGGGTGCTAGGCGATATTGCGTTTTCCACTTAGACGGTGGTGTGATTCATCCACCACATGGCATGCATGTTCGTTAATGTAGATCATCTAAAATTTGTGGGTTTCATTGTGGGTCATAGCATGTCTGAAAGGCCATTAGTACAGATCGGACAATCTTATCTCTTAGCTATGTAATTTAGACTGTTGATCATTTTCTTTTTAATCATCTATTTGATGCCCACCAGTTGGATGGTTAGTATAATCGGAGAAATGTGATTTTTGGGAGGTCCCATGTTTTGGTTGGTCTCATAAGTACATGTATGGAAAAGCATGTAGTAGTCTAGCCCTTGTTGTGGTTGACCTAAGGAAATCAAGGGCTGCTTAGGTGCACTCATGAGCGGGATGATGGAACATTGTCTCCTTGAATCAGAAATTTGAACCTTTTTTTTTTTTTTTTTTCTTGAGTAGAAGAAATCTTTGTTAAGGAAAAAAAGATACAACAAGAGCTGAGGAGCCCAACAGAGAGGCAGGTGCAAAATACAACTCCAACCACTAAATAAAGCACACAATCAGGTTGACTTAAAACAGACTAGCGTAGCTCATCACCCCCTGAAAAGGAATATTCTTAAAGACTGCCTCGAAGCACCCACTTTAGCGAGTGAATCTGCTCATTCATTTGCTTCTCTCTCCATATGTGACAAGGGGACCTGCTTATCTCTGCATATTTCAGGTGCCTCCTCTATCATTTCTGCTAGAGTCCATGGACCAGTGCCCGATGAACCCCAAGCAAGTGCGTTCCTAGAGTCACTTTCGATAATAGTGGGGAAGAGGTTGAAGTTGAACTCTTCCAAGAGCTTGACTGCTTGCAGAAGTGCTGCTACTCTGGCAAAGTTCAAGCATGAACACCGATTGGACTGGAGCATTCAAAGAGGATTCTACCCATTTGATCCTGAATGCGCCCACAAAGTCCCGAAAAGCCAGGGTTGCTGAAAGAACAACCATCAAAATTACCTTTGAAAATGCCCACAGGAGTCGGTTTCTAACTGGACTTTGGCCCATCCCTTGGCTTCCAATTTAGAGTTTCCTTCCAATCAGTGCTGAACGGGACTGAAGGAGTACTTTGCAGAACTGGATTATCCTTTCTCCAAAGCTGCAGAAGACTGAAAATCCTGCTGCTAATTTGACTAACTAGGGATCTTTTCCCCACTAAACGCTCTTTTTTCTCTCTAGGCAGATTACCCACAGCGTAGTGAGAGAAGCCATCAAAGAGATTTGCCTGTCTTTCCCTATATGTCAGCTTCCCAACCACTTATTATACCTAAGACAGTCTTTTGCATGGCCCATGAGATCTCAAATCGCGGAAGGACCTGTTTCCAAACTTGACTGTAAACCCGGCAGTTGAGGGGGACATGGTACACCGATTCTTCATTGCAGCAACACATCACATGTCTATTAGAAATCCCCATACAACACCTTCTAAGGTTGCCCCCATTAATATTTTCGACAAGCAAGTAGCCCAAACAAATGCCTTAACCTTAATGGGGCCTGCACTTTCCACAGGCTGCTATTCTTTTCGTGGTTAGCTCCTTAGCCACCATACTTATGAGAAGGACCTGTCTGGCTCAAGAATCCATACCCTCTTATCCAATCCCCTCATCGGAATATAGCAATTGCTTAACAAACACAACAACGAGCCAAGGGGTTCAATTTCTTTGACTTTCGGAGCTCGCCTAAAGATAGGACCCTAGATGTTACCATTTTACCAGTCTTCTGATTCGCACACCAAGCCACCTCTGTCTGACATACAAATCCTCAAATCTGTCTTGAATGTAGAGAAAGAAATATTGAAAGAGAGAGAGAATTGTAGAATGTGAATGAGAATGAATGAATGTAGATTGTAGAGATTGAGAATGAATGAATGTATAGATTGTAGAGAATGAGAATTTCAATAGAAATGAATGTATGGATTGTAGAGAACGAGAATGAATGAATGTAGATTGTAGAAATGAGAAGAATGAATGAACGTAGTAGATTGTAGAATTGAGAATCTAGAGATTAAAGATGTATAGAAATGAGAATGATTAAGTGAATGAATGTAGATTGTAAAAATGAGAATCTAGAGATGTAGAAGGAAAAAAAAGAGTGAATGAATGAATGTAGATTGTAGAGAATCTAGAGATTAAAGAATGTAGAGTGAGTGAGTGAGTGAGTGTAATAACTAATAACTGATATAGATGTAGAGAATGAAACTAGAAAAGATAGATGTTGAAACTTGAAAATGAAATAAGAGACTTGGAATTCAATGTATTCTTGCTTCTTCTATCTTGATTCTTGATTGAAACTTGAAAGAAGTTGAAGCTTGGGCCTTGGAGACTTGAAGCTTGAGAGTTGAAAGATGGAGAATGTAAGAGAGAATGAGAGATTTGAAAGTACGAGAGGAGTAGAGGAACTTGCAAAGCAGAGCTATGTTAGCAGATCTCATATCTCTGATGCCCAGGCCACCTTGATTGAGGGGCTTGCATACCTCCTCCCATGCTACTAGATGGAATTTACAGCAATCTTCCCTGCTATTCCACAGGAGTCTCTTCTGAATAGATTTGCAGTTTTGCAAGTTTCTTCACTGGACATCTGAGGATAGACATCATGAAAATCCACATGCTAACTAGAACAGCTTTTATAAGCATGATCCTCCCTCCCAAAGATAGCAACTTCCCATTCCAAGCCACTAGTTTAGATTGGACTCTCTATCATACTGTCTCAGTGATCAGATCGGGTTTTCTTCAGCAGAATAGGAATGTCAAGATGATTCAGATTATTCCCTGCCATCTTACATCCAATGGCTCCACCTATCTTATTAATCGATGACATCTCCACATCTATACCTGCAATTATGCTCATATAAACATTAAACTTCGGTCAGATATAATTTCAAAGCACAAAAGCATATCTTTGAATGTCATAGCTTCTTCAATTGATTCATCCCCAAATAGCAGTGTGTTGTCAGCAAACTGAACATGAGTTTGCCCTTCTTCATTATCTCCTATTGACATCCCTCTGATCAAACCCAATGCAGAAGCGTTTATAATCATCCTGGAAAGAGCCTCCCCAACAATTGAGAAGAGAAAAAGGATAAGGGTCCCCTTGTCTAAGACCCTTTCCGCTCTTGAAGAATCCTTTTGGTGATCCATTCACCAAAATGGAAAACCACGCAGAAGAGATACAAGCTTTAATCCATCCTCCATTTTGACCCAAAATTGATCTGGTGCATCAGGTGTAGTAACTCCTAATTCACAGTCATATGCCTTTTCTATATCGTTTTGAGTAAGAAACCCCTTGCCCCCTTTTTCTGAAATACTTATCCACCAACTCATTTACAAGGAATGGGCCATCCATGACTGACCTGCCTGCCATGAAAGCACTCGTGCCTCCCTTATGATCCCGTTCATGACCTTCCAAAGTCTAACCGATAAGACTCATGCGAGTGTCTTATACGCACTTCCTATTAAGCTGCTTGGTCTGTTTAGCTGTTGCTACTGCTGCACTTACCCAGGAATCAGAGCAATAACAGAAGCACCGATTGACATGCAGCAAATTGTGTTATTAAAATTTAAAAAAAAAACTGCATGCCTGATAGAACAGGATGGGAAAACCGTCTGGCCTGGAGCTCTATCACTTCTCGTGCTGAAGACTGCTGCTTTGATTTCTTCTTCACTGAATGGTTGCTCTAGATCCAGAGCTTGCAGCTGAGATCTGCCGTCAAAATGGGCTCCTAGATTAGGTCTTCTTGGGAATAGTGACGAGTATGATGTACTTGATAACATTATTATGTATCTGGGTCAATGGATGATAAAGCCTAAGAAGGTCCATGGTGTCTAGCTCATTGTGTGGTGAGTGCAAGGCTGACCTTGTCAACCAGAGTACGTGGCCTTTTGTTGCAAAGTTGGCTATTGAAGAGGCTGGGAGGCTTGCCAAAGATGGAGGTATGAGAGGGTTGCTCATTTCTGGCCCTTCATTACCTTTGCAGTTATGTTTATCTTTGCATTTTTGTTTTGGTTCTTTTTTTCATAAGTTACAAGTGTATTTGAGTTGAATTTGACTATGGCTCATCATCATCATCATCATCGTCAAAGCCTTATCCCAACTAACCATCCACTTTATCAAGGGCCACATCCCCAATTAAACCATAGGTTTTCAACCCTTTTCTTGCTAACTCCACACACCTCCTTTTGGGCCTTTTCCATGCCCTTTTTAGAGCTTTCAACTTGAACCAACTCACTCATACCCTGTGCCATTCTTGATTTTAGTCACAAATGGCCAAACCGTCTTCTTAGGTGCTACTCCTAAGTTCCCTCTGATGCATGCATTTAGTGTGTTCTGTTTGAGTTGTATAGTTCTTTTCCTCTGTTTGTTGTTTGGCTTTTGCCTCTTGTTTTGTTTTGTTTTTTCGGGTTTCCTTTTCCCTTTAATAACTTCAAAAAAAAAAAAGTTTCCCTTGGAATGCATTCATTTCTAGTTCTATCACTTTTTGTTTGCCACTCATCCATCCCAATATCCTCATTTCAGTTAAACTCATCCTATGAATATGTTCCTTGAATGTGACGACTTCATTTCACCCAATGTCGCTCTGCAGGGCTGGAAGCAGCTTTGTTGTGCTTGGGACTCTAGATTACTTGTTAGCCACATGCATACACAAACGTTGCTCCATCTTGAGTACATTTAGGCTTTTATTGTGCATTAATGCACGGGGATTTAGGGGTTGTTTGGATGCGAGCAAAGTTGTGTTTGGATAATTTTTCTGGGTCATGTTGCCCTGGATAGGTTGTTGAGGTGCTCTCTGGATCAACTATTTCTTTGTTGTTTGTCAAAGACTAAAAAATGAACTAAAAATGGACCATTGCCCATGTGACACATAATGTGAGCATAAGATGGATGGTGGTAGATGTAGGGAATTTATGCCTCACATGCACATTGACATGTGGCTGATGTAGCAGGACACTTAAAGATGAATGGTGGCACATGGTGCACATTTGGCACACGTGAACATGGGCACGAAACATTGGAACACATGCTAGAGATGAGCTTTTTTATCTTTTTTATTCTATTACTTATAAGAGATGCTATGCTTGCTTTCTTTTTCTAATTTCGTATTTTTTCTAAGTTTTATGCATGAATGGGTTAGACAAATCATAGATAACTTCTTTTGTCCAAATAGTTTGTACAGAGCACAACTTTTGTTGCATCCAAATGGCTCTGTAGTTTGTGCTAGGTTAGCTACTTTCATTTACTTTCGTTTTATCATACAAAAAATTAATCTCTCAGTGGTACTCAACTCAAAACTCCCTGAAACGTTTGTAAATATCTTTCATAAAGAAGATTGAAGCTCTTTGTAACCACTTACAAATCGAGTTGGAGCAAGGGTGATGGACACGAAAATAGAAAAAGCATATCCTATGCTTTGGGAACCAGAGTCAGGTGTTGGAGGAGCTGTTTCGGTCTGCTATGTTAATAATGCCACACTTTCCATTTGCTAACTTGTGATGCTCTTTTCATATTACTATTCATTGAGAACTGAAAGATTCACCCAAGAATGTACTGAAAACAACTGCAGTATTTTTCTCATCTTTTTTTTTTTTTTTCGGTTACTAGAATCCTTAACCATTTTGCCATTTCAAATCAGCAGCCAAGGACAGTCATGCAATCCATATAGGCATAAAACATGACCCTGATCTCACATACTGTTACATCCATATTGGACAATTTTCCATGTGCTCTGCATTGATTCAGTGATGTCTAACATAAGAGCATGTACTCGCCAGACCACTGACCCTAAACCTGCATTAGAGGTATCATATGATATGGGGCCTGCGTCTTTGCAAAGTATGTGCGGGTTTCGGATACCCGAGGTTGGGTAATCTGGATTGGTCTGTTGATTCCCATCATGAATTGAGCATATGCACAAAAAAAAATAATAATAAATAAATTCTTCTAGAGTGGAATATTTGGGCAACCAATATTACCATTTTATCAACCTGTCAGAGGTTTGGAGAAACGGCTTTGGTAGTGGGTTTGCTCTCCATTTACACGAGTTCAATTTCCCTCAGTGTGGATTACCTGATGCACATGATTGGTGGGTGATTGCCTCATTAGTATATATATGAGGGAGAGAGCAGGATTTCGACTCATAGTCCATCTACCTCACATATCAGAAGCGAAGATCCCCCTATGCATTCAATTCTTCTTTGCATGGTGTTAGAATTGTTGACAGTAAACATAAGGATTATCACATGAACCATGGCAGTGTAACTCAGGTGGGAATATGTGGTGGGTGGGAGTGCTCACCGCAAGCATGAGATTGACTTGGTCCATTAGGTCCAATGCCGTGTAATCAGCATGACCCAAAATGAGGAAGAAGCTCAGATGGGCCACATCATACGGAAAGTTGGGATAGGGACACACACCAACTGAGTGTATCTGGAGCTCACCATGGTGTTTATATGCGCCATCCAACCCATTCATCTGTTTCACCTCATCAAGATGGAAGGAACAAACTGTAACTCAATGCTATTTCAAAATTCAGGTGGGCTGTAAAATGTAAATTTAGATTTTACAGGCATGATTTTTTACGTTATTCCCTTGTGGTGTGGCCCACCTATGATTGGAATATTCTAGATTTTTGGGGATTGATGTGTTAAATGATGCGTGATGGACCATTATGTCAATTTATTTTTTTCATTGCTGATCCGTGTATTATACGATTTATTGTACCAAATGGTTACTAGTTGGATATGAAACCCGACCGTTTACTGACCATCAATTGGACGGTTATGATTGCTTGATTGATGGCCCCGTGATTTAGATATGCTATGTAAGCATATTGGTGTATTGGGCATTTATCAAGAAGGGATATGCGAAACACTCTAGAATGTCACAAGCTTCTCTAGACATGTTTGCACATTTGTGGCGTCTGAACTCATCATCTGGCATAGATGGGCCATGTTGGTTTGCAGATCACAACAACATTTAAATAGTTAATTCATTTGATTTGAGGAATCCTGAGAAAGAAAGTGGATGGTCACAACAGTGGTCCACATTCGATTGACAAAGTCCCCATCTGGTGGCATGTATGGATGTGCCACATTGTTAAGTGATTGGAGATTGATGGTGGAATGTATGGATGTGTGGGATGTTTGAACAGGGACAGCCGTATACATGGTACATTAAAAATGTTACGTGTCTGGATGAATGTGGATTGCGCCCTGCCCCCATTTGGACGATAATCCGTCCAGCCAGGGCCACGATGATACTCATCTACACCGTCCATCCATTTATTCAGATTATTTGAAAAAAAAAAAAAATTGGAGGCAGATCCAAGACTCAAGTGGACCACACAATGGGGATTGAACGGCCACCATTAATTTATTTTATTTTATTTTATTTTATTTTTTAAAAAATTGGGAGCCGCAGAAGTTTGATATTTGTGTTTTTCTTACATCCAGGTTTCTATGAACAGGTTGGACGGCAATATAAATATCACAGTGGCTGTTAGGAAGGTTTCAACAGCTGAGTGTCATTATAACCGCTTCTTCCTGTGGTGTGGTCCACTTAACCTTGGATCTGCCTCATTGTTGGCTTCATACACTAAAATAATCTAGAAAAAATGGGTGGATGATGTGGATAAAACTCAAAACATCAGTGGGCCCCATAGAGCCTTGCTTGCATGAATTCTCATCTAGGCAAGGGCAGGAGCAATCTGCTTTCATGAATAAGTGCCACTACGAGCAATAGTTATCTCTCCACCAAAGACCACCAATTCATGGTACATTTCCCTAGTGCACCCAAACGCACCAAATTACAAAATCAATTCCCTCTGTTGGTTAATCTAATTCATTAATTAGTTCAAAGAAACTGATTTGAATTGTATTTACGTATTATATTCAAGTCTTAAGGAGCCCATTCTAGCTTTTAAAAATAATAATAATAATTAACACAATCTTAGTTGAATTTAATGGAATTCCTGTCATGAATCTGTTTGGATCATGATAAGGTATTTCTCAAGAGTCACGTGTTTTACACCACATTAGGCAATTCCACGAATGTGACTATAAGATAGATTTATTTTTTTTTCCCAACTTTTTATGGTTACATGCAAGTTCATTTCCTCAAGTTTCCCTCCCCAAGACGCAATCCAATACAAATTCTTAGTACTGGATAGGAGAGTGCAGATTCCTACATGGGCCCAAGGTGGGTAACATGATAAAGAGGGTCCACTGTCGATTCCACATAGCCCCCCCGCATATCAACTTGATTGGGCAATAATGGCGATCTGCAAAACAAGGAACTGACCTTCTCTTGCCATCCTTTCCCAATATGAGATGTGCAACCCAACATAGATTTCCCCATCCGATTGTCTTTGTTGATCACAGGTAGAGTTGTGTTTGGGCCCACAACAAGTATACAGAGGCCAAGATGAGATAGAGAAGAGTTTATGATATATATAGATCATGGCTCCTCAAAACCCCACAGCCTTTCTGATGAGGATATCCTGCATACTCGGGTCTGAGACCATTGTTTCATGATCCAGATCATAAAACCATCGGGGGCCCGTCCCAATGGATGGACCCTGCAAACAAGTCTACCTGATAGGACGGATAATACATCTTCCAAAATGTTGTAGGTCAGAGAAGCGACAAGCACAAACTGTCCAGCTTCAACTGAAAATTGCCCATTATTGGTGGCTACAATCTTCCAATCTAAGACAATTTTTAAGGACAAGGTCCACCACCTAGGATGGGGCCCAACATTCCAACTACCTGGATCATCCAATGTGGACCCCACTCATACAAACTGAAAACACAAACATAACTCTACCAGTTGTGTATCATACATACAATTCCTCTTGTTTGATTGTAAATCTAAGGCCCCATTTGCACACTCAACTCAAAGAGCATCCCCAACTAGAAAAGGCCCACTACTCCAATCAAGAGTAGTAATGAAAGCATAAAGAAATTATCACAACTATATCATACGTTTGATGTGTATGGGCCCCACCTGTGATATGTGAGTGCCATCCAACCTGTTTATGAGATTTTCCATCCCAAAATATAGCCTGATCCATAACTCGGGTGGGCCACATTGAAGACAGCAATAGGGAACACTGGGGAAGAAGACCCACCATAGAAACTTCCACATGGAATGTGTGATCCACCACGTCGCTTATATCCAATCCAACCCTGTCATCAGATGATCCCTGACCAGGACGAAGAGATAGAAAATCATGTCATCCCAAAACCTAGGTTTTGTGTGTGTGCCTGTACATCTCTCCCTCTGTGTACCACATAGTTTTGCATATGGATGATTCTTGGGCATGGCTTTAGGACATGGACGTGTCTGACATGCGACTGATCTGCCTATTCAGCCCCAAACTCAGGGCCAAAAGAGCCGACCGAGTCTTTTAACCACGTTTTTTGGGAGGTATGACAAACATGAGGTGCACCATATACACGGTTTGGATTCTGCATACACATCACAGACAGGGCCCCACACATCTTATGGCGATAACCATACATTCAAACACGTGCTCATTACACCAAAGCAAAAGAAAAGATAAGAGATACCTTCCTTCATACACAGACAACCACAATGACATACAAGTTGTAAATTGATAGTCAATTTACAAGTTATCTTCCATCAGCAGTTGATTAGTTAAAACTGCACCCCCAGAATTGCAATGCCGCTGGTATGGCAATTGCTGTTCTACCACGGACACTTATAAATAGGCGTCGTATCCGTGTTAGAGGTGTGCATCAGAAGTAAAAACAAAATAAAACAATGAACTTAGCCAACAACACACATTTCCTAAACATTTCCTACAAACTATAATTGAAAAAAAAAAAAGAAAAAAAAAAGAGTGCAGTAAGCATGCATACCTCAACCGATGTATCACAAATGAGTCTGACTTGAAAATGTAGAGACTATTGTGTAGGTAAGGCGGGCCATGCTGATATTGATTTCAGCCACCTAGACAGCTGCCAAAATGAATTTCCTCTTACTACCATGCTCTTCATGCAAGATCACGACGTCTCTCATCTTCTCAATCAGCTCCTCCAGATCATTGACCCCAAAGCTAGGGTAATCAAGGGCCTTCTTGTACCGCTGCTCGTATAGAGCTTCGAATGTGCTCAGCAGAATCTTGCATGAGTAGCTCACGAGAAGCTCCTGCAGCTCTTGCCTGAATTGTTTGCGACGGCTGACAAATTCGTGGGCAGGCTCTGAAACAGTCTCTATGTTCCTCTCATCCTGTTCATTGGTCTGCTCATCATCTGAGAACTCATCTGACGAGCAAGCAGTGTCGATGCATCCGGTCATGTTTTCATCCTGAGCTCCTTTCCCTTTCTTGTCCTTTCTGGGAAGACCGGGCCCCAGTTTGTTACGGAGACAAATGAATTTCCGATTCCCCTTCCCCTCTACTGTCATCATATCCGACATCTTCCGGAGAAGATTCACAAGCTTGCATGCTCCATACTCGGACACATAAAGTGGCCGGCCGAAGAGCTTATGATACTCGGATGGAATCCGTACGAGTGGCAAGCTTCCTCCCGACAGCTCAAGCAACTTCACTAGCTGGCCCTTCAGACCTTGAACGTCTCCAGGCTGCACCCACAATGTAGGGTCTTGCGGTTCGATTGGGTCACTGGCAGAAGGTTCAGATGGCAGACTCTGGGATCTCGATGAAGGAAAACAAGGCATGGAGATCATGTTGCTGGTGTACTCGGACAACGTTCTAGAGAAGTCCCTTGAGACATGCTGTGACGAGTTGAAGCAATAAATCTGGTTGATGTTAGCTCGAGTACTGTAGTCGCCTTGTGAGATCCCTCTGTAGACGATTGCTTCTTCTTCGATTTGAGCATCTGGACTGTCGCCGAGGTGACAAGTCATGAGATAGCCAGCAATGTCAGACCCACGGGACATAAACGCCTTGGGGGGCACAAAGCCTTCTCCACGGGCCACACTTGGCCAATCCCAGACATACCTGCCAGCATTGCTCAGAGCGGAGGAGACGCCTACCCCAGCCGGGATGACAAGGATGACGGTGTAGCCACGTTGGCCGAGTATATGTAACGCCGGCGCAAAATCTACATCCCCAGATATGAGCAAGATTGAAGACGGAGGAGGGTTGTCAAGCGCAAATAAGAACATGTCAACCAAGATGGCTTTATCAGCAGCATCCTTCCGACCATTTGGGACGTCTATGAGTTTTACGCCAGTTCTTTGGCAGCCCTCTCTCAGTCTACGTGGGAAGGCATTGAAATCACCATATGCAGAGAACATGGTCACTGCACCATTGATTACAGGATGCACCCGAAGTGCCATCCGAATGTTGCCAGCTACATCTTCAGGTCGAACATCACTGGGAACTGGGCAGTTCTCGATGTCCCAGAGAATAGCCACAGGTCCATTCAAGACTCTAATTTGCTGATTGGGTGCCTGAGGTGGGCCTGCGTTTAAGTTCATGGAATTTATTCCTCCGAAATTTGTAGTTTCTGATGATGGGGCCTTTGAAGATAGATTTGGAGTCATCATCATGTTTTGAAATTAGAAAATGCAAACTTCCTGCATATGATCCAAAACAGATGAAATGATTATTCAATGTAGCATATAGATGATATTTTGTTATGCTTTAGCAGACCAAATTATTTTTGTGCGTCTTTGAAACAGGTTCTTGCCTTTGCAAGTTTGCTGGCTGACTAAACTCCCCAACTACATAAGCTAAGCCAATGAGATTTTGAATATTGATTAAATACAGCTACGCAACAGTATAAGTGGAGGTATTAAGACATGACATGATGTCATGCTCCATATCCAGCACTCAGGTATGCTTAACCCCAATCCTGCACCCGAGGACACAAATAGATTAAAATTCCCAAACCATGATTCCACAAACCATTACATAATACCATTAATTAAAGTAAAATATCCAAATCATCATTATCATAATCTAAAGTCTTAATCACTCTTCCACTATAAGTCTTCTTACAATAATTTCGAAAGTCGAAAAGAAAACTAAAACTATCTAAACAAAGGATAAACGCCTAGAACTTCGCTTCACTCGCTCCCTGGCTAGACTCTTTACTCTTGAAATTCAATATCTCCACAACAGAATGAGTTCGACAGCCCAATGAGTATATCTCGCACAAGTTTTGAAAACACATTCGATTTGAATAAAACATATTTATCAAAACATCATAGATTCCAATGCAATGCTTGAAATCTAAAAACTGAATAACCGAAGATTTCAATGTGAATGAAACATATTTGGCAAAATGTTGTACATCTTTGCTAAAAAATCAATGGCTAAAATAAATAAAATTTCAAATATAAATTTATATGAGGTAAAACATGAATGAAAAGATATGCGTGAAGTATTCCACAATAATCAATATAGTTCATCCTATGAACATTAGGTCCGTTTCACACTAGTCGGCCAATACTCTCCTAAACCCCATCCGACACCTATAAACCGGAACCTGTTGCAAATCATCCATGCTCACCTTCCTAGCCTAGACAATGGATAACCCAATTGTATAACATAGGATGGTCAAATCTCTACTTCATCCGGCACCCATCGATGAGAACCTATTGCAAATCAACCATGCTCACCTACCCGGCCTAAACAATGGAGGATCCAAAAGGATACCAATTAGGCTTATGGGACTTTCAACCTAAGGGTTTCGATCACCCCACCTATTTACGCTTTTAGGGATTTTCAACTGCCCCACCTATTCCTTTAGGGACTTTCAACCTAGGGAACTTAATCGCCCTACCTATTTTCTGGTGATATACATGATACATGAATTTCCTTTCAAAAAATAACTATTTCCAAAATATCATAAACACTTGAGAGATTCAAAAACCCTTCTTGCATAATTTCAAGTATCACAAACTTTTTCCATCACCACCAAAAGATTCCATGAAGAATGTGAATATGCAATGCAAATAATTAAATCTTGATTTTAAAGAAAATTACAAGAAAAAAAAAAATCTTGATTTTAAAGAAAATAAAGAAAGAACAAGAAAGTACATCTTAATTTTCAAGAACTTGAAAAAAAAAAAAAATAGGAGGAATGTTTCAAGAGAAATAGGAAGTAGATCTTTGGTTTCCAAGAAAGTAAAGAAAAGGGGGCCATGAAAGATGCCAAGTTCAAGAAAGTAAAGATAATGGTGTAAGAAACAAACCTTGGGGAATCCTATAATGCAAGTTTGGGCCCATTTGGATACCCACAAAATAAGTTACTTTTGAACTTATGTAATTAATTTACTCTTCTTCTTCTTATTATTATTTTTTTATTTTTCACTTTTTTTAGTTTGGTAAGCATCATTATAAAAGTAACTTATCTGCTAAAAGCTACTTATCTTAATAAGTTATGATTTTTAACTTATCTGCTAAAAGCTTTTTAACTTATGATTTTTCTACTTCTCTCTCCCTCACGGTCCATGTCAAAGGAAGCTCTCTCTCTCACGGTCCATATCATAGGAGGCCCCATTGTGGACAGTCCACATTGAAGGTGGGGCTCACATGGTGGAGGGTCCACATAAAAGGTGGGCCCCACATGATGGATAACCCCATATTAATGTAGGCCCACAAATGGATGGTCCACATCAAAGGTCAGCCCATAGTGATAAGAAGCCCACATCCAAAGCAAGCTGACATGATAGATGACCCAAGGTGGGGCCTACATGATGGACAATCCACATCAAAGGAGGGCTCCACATGATGGGCAGTGGAAATTGAAGTTGGGCCCCACGATGGCCCATATTGAGGTGGTCCTACATGATGGATGGTCCACATCAAAGGTCGGCCCCTATTGATGAATGACCCACATCCAAGGTGAGCCCTGCATGATGGGCAACCCACATGGAAGGTGGGACCCACATGATGGACAATCCACATCAAAGGTGGGCTCCACATGATGGGCAATTAATAATGGTTGGCCCCACAAGATGGATGATCCACACCAAGGTAGGCCCAACATGATGGACGGCCCACATCAAAGGTTGGCCCTAATGATGAGTGGTCCATATCCAAGGTGGTCCTTGCATGATGGATGGCTCACATCAGATGTGGGGCCCGCGTGATGGATGGCCCACATCAAAGGTGGGCTCCACATGATGGGCGATGGATATTGTAGGTGGGCCCTACATGATGGACAATAACATTAATGGTGGGCCCCACTTGATGAATGACCAACATCAAAGGTGGGCCCTACATAATGAATGATGCACATTAAAGGTTAGGCCATAATGATGAATGACCCACATCCAAGTTGGGCCCCGAATGATCAACAACACACATCAAATGTGGGGCCCACACAATGAATGGTCCACATCAAAGGTTGGCCCCACATGATGGATGGTTGATGTGAGGGGAACCAAACAGACTTGAGAAATAATTACTTATATGATGTTGGAAACCAAACATGCTTTTCTACTTTTTGGTTGATAAATATATTGTTTGCCAAACATACTCATTGGCTGAATAAGTAGAAACCAAGATAAGCTACTATGGCATAAGTAGCTTATCCAAAGTAACTTACGATCCAAACGCCCCCTTAGAGAAAAAGGGAGAATAACTTTAAGATATATGAAAAGAAATACTCTGCTCAAAAGAAAATGGTTGCATGAAAAAGGTCGTAAATTCATGATTTGCTTGCAATAAAAGAAACAAAAAAGAAAATTTTCAAGAAAAGAAAAGAAAAACTCTTGTGAGAAACCACTAGCCTCGAGAAATAACTCAAAAACCCAAAATCTCTCTCTCACTCACTCTTAGCTTCTCACGAGTAACGCCCACCACCTATTTATAATATTCTCCACTGTCCTAGCCACTTCACATGTGTGAACATACACATGTGGAGCTTTTCCTCCACTAATGCACCCCTCCCTCCTAGAATTCCATGCACCCCTTTCCCAAACTCACTAGGACTCTCATGCATACCCTCACACGTTGCCCCTTTTAGAAACCACTCTTCAGTGCCTGTGTGAAGTTTGTGTGATGTGATACTAATTTACATAAAATACTGTTTAAGTAAATGTCCATTTACATATGCTACTATGGATAGATGGTTGGATGAATGGTTGGATGGATTGATGGATAGTTAAATGGCTGGTTAGATGAGTGAATGGTTTAGATATATACATGCACGGATAGATGAATGTAGATATATGAGTGAATGGAGGTTGGATGAGCAGATGGACAGATGGATGGTTACTCATACATGTATATGTGCAAGGAGTGTTGTGCAGGCGTATATGAATGTGTACAAGAATCTCAGGTTATTAAATTCTACCCCCTTAGGAAGGAATTTTGTCCTCAAAATTCAAGTGTGCCTATCATGTGAACGAATGAGGATAATCCTCTCTAATTTCCAATCTAAGTGCCCACTATATTCTACATTATGTGTGGTTGTGTGCACAGACATGTATACATGCCTACATGGATTTGGGTTATTACATCTTGCATGCATTTGAATGCGTACGAGAATTAGGGTTATTACATTCTAACCCTCTTGAAAGGAATTTCGTCCTTGAAATTCGAGCATGCCTATCATATGAACGAATGAAAATACTCTTTGATTTCCGATGTGTCTAAGTGCCTATTACGTTATACATGATGTATGGTTGTGTGTGCACAAAAGTGTATACATGCCTACATGGATTTTGGTTATTACATTATGCATAAGTATATGAACGCATACAAGAATCTAAGGTTATTATTACATTCCACCCTTGAAAGGAATTTCGTCTTCGAAATTCGAGTGTCCCTATCATGTGAACGAATGAGAATACAGCTCTCTGATTTCTGATGTGTCTACGTGTCCATTAAATTCAATGTGATGTATGATTGTGTGTGCACAAGTGTGTATACATGCTTACATGAATTTGGATATTACACATGATGCCCAACCAAACAAAACGGCATTTTTGGATTGGCCCAACAACTGTATAGGCCTGGTCCATCTTGTGACCATTTATCTGGTGGCCCTATTATGAGCTGAACCATGCCCCAAACCATCCTCCATCAGATGCCTATAAGTGGAAGTTCAGCCAATGGTCCACATTCAATAAGGAAAAAGAAGTGGTATGGGTTAGATTTCCGCTCAGGAAGATTGCTGATGCATTGTCTATTCATGATGGGTGGAGCATCCAATGAACTCACTGGCAGGCAGGCCCACTTGTATGGTTACTGGCCAGATAAAGATGATTTTTGTTTGTCACTTTATAGTTCTTATAAAATACATGTACTGTTGCAATTTATAATTAGTACAGTGACATGGACAACAACATATATACTAAAGTAACCTATGACACCCAAAACTGAATATTTATTCGGACAAAGAGTGACCAGATACAATTCTGCATTTCCAAAAATCCAGGACTCGGACATGGATTATGTGATTTTTCATGGACAACAAGCTATATACTAGAACTTATGAGACCCAAAAATGAACATATATTCAGACAAAGAGACAGTGAACAGATACAATTCCGCATTTCCAAAAATCCGGGTCTCGGATATGGATTATGTCGTCTTACGAAGTGTGAAGTGGCAGAAATTTTGGGTACAGGAGCTGGGAATCATCTATCTCAAAATGTTAGCTAGTATGAATAGTTAGGAAGCGGGAGCAGGAGCACAAATCCGAAGCATGATTCAAAGCAGGAGTGGCACCCAATAAGGGTTCCTGCAACTAAGAGATCTTATTTGCAACATGCTATTCATATTTTGATGATTTTTACTTGTAATATTTCACCTATGCTATTACCTTTTTTTTCTCATTCCAAGAACTATTGTTTTCTAATCTTTCTAGCACTCTAAATTTAACAAAACCATTTCTGTTTTTTTTTTTTAATATTCTAGAGATTTTATAGTAAAACGAAACTGCTTTTATCAAAATTTATTGAAAATATTACGAATTCAAATATAATGAAAATATTATAACAAGGTTCAGGTACAACAGATACTGTGAATATCACTACCAGTAACCATATGAAAGATGTCAAAACAAATAGACGAATATAAATCAGTATCCAGGTATAGAACATAACGCAGCACATTGTGCAAAGCTCCGACAACATAATAGTTTTCCCCTGTGGCACATCGATTTTACAACCTATGAGCCTAAAATTTACTTGATGGTTCTTTGAGCAGTTTACAGATTGAACTATGTACATTTAGGCAACATATTGGGCTGTATGATGGATTTCCTCATCAAATATCCTGGGCTTCTAGTAGGAATTGTTATGCCTCCACCTACATTTTGGAATGGACTATTGAGAGGATAGATAAGAGATTAGCATCTCAGGAAGGGCAATGTAACTCAGTTGGAGACTCACTTCAATTAAGGCAACATTATGTGGTCTTCTCAAATATTACATAGCTCCTTCCTGCACCAGGTTCTACGAATGGACTCTCATTGGGAGGGGAGAGGATAGCAAAATCCCATATATTTGATTCTGAATGAAGAGGCTTGCAAATATAAAGGAATGGGTATTGGAAATGTTACATTAAAAAATAAAGCATTCTTAAGTGAAAGGTTACCGGGTTTTTATAAGGAAAAGCAAGCTCTACAGGTAGGAAAGTGGCACAGATACAGAGAAATTTCCTTTGGGATGGAGGGAGGGTAAGACTAATTTCCACTTGTGAAGTGGCAATGTATTCAAAAGTCAAAAGGGAAGGAGGGATCAGGATCGGGGTTGGGAAAGTGAAAAAAAAAAAAAGAAGAAAAAGAAATTGGGCATTTGCTTGGTAAGTGGTGGTGGAGGTTTAGGGAAGGACCAAATGCTTTGTGGTCCAATGTTATCATATCGTCAGAAGTGTATGAAGTGTGCAAAGAAATAAGCAAATTCTGCACTAGGTTGAAGAAAAAAGCATCAATGTGGCAGACAATGTTGGAGATAGCATGAGAAAAGGTCTCCTCTCTTTGATCGGTATTGGGGAGAGGGTTAGATTCTGTGAAGATCTTTGGGTGAGGGCATATCCCCATATGGAGCAATATCTCTCTCTTCATTCTATTTCAAGGTTGAAAGGGAGATGGGCAGCTAATATTAATTTAATAAATTCAGTAGTCGTCGTCTGACCAATCAATTTAGACACCAAACCCCCAAGGGTCCCGTAGTCTTATAGCTCCACGTCATAGTACCAAGACTGTCCAGGACTTAAGCGTTGTTGGCAAGAAAACCACCAGGTTCTAAATATTTGGCCGATCATAAAGAAGGAAAAGCGTCCTATCGAGACAGTAATGAATTATTTTGAGAATTGAGATCGAACAACCCCATGGATCAGCAAAGGCTTGGTACTACAGGGCTATACGGACTGCCTTGATGTGGAGACTCAGGTTAACCTGTCCGTCCCATTTTTGAATGCATAGGGAAACTGATAGTGTGAATTATCACGGTTCGTTGAAACCTCAAGGAAGATTAAATTGTTTGTTTTAGTGAGCTGTTGAGCATCTTTAAGTAAAGCTAGGATGGATATGCATGAGCTATCTTTTGAAAAAAAGGTGCATGAGCTATCAGAAGCTCTGGATGTGGACTTCCATTGGTTCTTTCTCTTCAAAGTCCTTCTAGGTTGCTGTGTTAGGGGAGGAGAGATGCCCCTCTATGGACTATGGGTGGAGTTAGGGGCAACTCTTCTTCCTATAGTAGAAGCTTTGCTTGGACAATGATAGCAAACAAACTTCTAACCTTTGAAACTTGCAGGAAAGGCAGTTTTCTCTCCTAGCATTTGCTTGATTTGCTAGGGGGATGCACAATTTGTGGATCACATTTTCCTGCATTGCCCAGGTCGGTGATGGATCTCATTATATGGGTGGAATGGAAGGTCTTTTTCTGTTAAAAGAGTAGCCTCTGGAGACTGCTCCTTTTTGCCATCATGTGGGGAGCGTGGTAGGAAAGAAATGGAGAATATTCGATAGCAGAACTTCACTTTCAGAGAATGCTTAGAAAAAGAAAAGAAAAAAAAAAAGCAGCCCAACTCGCTCAGAGAGAGAGAGATCCATATATGAGGAGCAAGGTCTTTGGAGGAAAGTGACTGACCTAATGTGAGGAGCAAGCTCTTTGGAGGAAAGTGACTGATGCACAATTAACCACTTGCTCTAAAAGCTCGAACTGTTAGAGTATGGCGAATTAATCCCTTTATCTCATAGCCCAGGCCCCACATCTCATGGGCCGCCCCACCCCGAGTGTGTCCCCGCATCCCACAGGCTACCCCACTCGAGCCTGGTGTAAAATGGCCCTGTATTAATCACCCCCGGTGAGGAGTTTCGAACACGAGACCTCCCCCGTGGGCCCCGAATCACATGGGTCACCCACCCCGAGTGTGTCCCCACATCCCACAGGCTACCCCACTCGAGCTCGCTGTGAAAATGCCCTTGCATTAATCACCCCAGGTGAGGAGTCTCAAACACGAGACCTCCCGCTCTGATACCAATTTGATGCAGGACAATTAACCACTTGCTCTAAAAGTTCGAACTGTTAGAGTATGGCGAATTAATTCCTTTATCTCATATCCCAGGCCCCACATCTCATGGGTTAGGACCTCGGTCGAACCCCCCCCCCCCCCCCCCCCCCAGTGTGGGCTCGTGGGCCCCAAATCACATGGCCCACCTACCCCAAGTGTGTCCCCGCATCCCACGGGCTACCCCACTCAAGCCCGGTGTGAAAATGCCCTTGCATTAGTGACTGACCTAATGTGAGGAGCAATGGGCTTGGGTGCATCATAATGTGGAGAGGCGTAAACGATCCCATATGTGGACTTCCATATATAACACAGCCTTAAACATGAAGAAGTGCCCTAGATTGTGTGTGAGTGTGCACATGCATGTCCGTGTATTCAAAAGCTCGAGGTAAATTGGCTAGACCTGAAAAAACATATGCATTTGAGCGGTGAGCAGCGTAAACATTATGCTAGGAGTGTGCTGGGCCTTTTGCAGAGGGGAAGGATCCTTTGGTACATTATTCTATGGAGGTATTTCTTGGAAGAAATAACTCTTAATTTTACAAGTGATATGTTGCTTCTTGACAAAGTGATCGAAAAAATTTAGATATCTAGCTGGCCTTTTTTATGAAAAAATTCCTTAGATCTCTTGGCACTCTAAAAGGAAATAGGAAGGAAACATCATCAAGAGAAAAACATCAAGCTGAAATGGAAGAACCTCCCTGATGGAGTCTTGGAGTTATCAAACCAAAATTTTGACGGGAACTCTTTGGAGAACTAGATCCCAAACGATATTAATAGTGTGGTTTGAAATGACCATGAAATCATCCATGTGTCGGGAGAAAGGATCAAATGTAGTGGAAGTTAGGGCCCTTCTTGAAGGATAAAAATTGTTCCATAGAATTTACAGCATGTCTAATCGTGGAGGGAGATAGCACTGGCATCATTGCAAGGGCATTAGTCATGTTGGAGATTGAATTCTCCATATGCTTAGGGAGGTAAGTGAATTTTTCGATTGTGACCAGTGGTTCCTTGTATATAAAGGAGTCTCTTCCTTGACATTCATCATATGCATATTTTCTTCTCAATGAAGTTATTACTTGTTAACAAGAGCAAGTACAAATTTTAACATATTTTACCAGTCTATCAAGCAAAATTAAATTTGAGACAATGGATCTGAGAGAAGACCAGACATCTCAATCCCCAACTTCGATTTTGCCACCAATTGCGGATTAAAATCAATGGCTAATAGAAAATTTTGGAATTGCATTCAATCAAGAAGATTCATGTATCACAATATAGAATCTAAGTGACTTTCTCTCTGTCGTACTTTACATACTTCAAATTCCAAGGGATCTTACCACATGTAACCTGCATACAATCCCCAATTCGGGATAATTTTTGTTTCATTTTGATTGCAAGACGAGAACTAACGTGGCCCCAGATTCATTTGAGCAAACTTTATTTTGCCCATTTCAGCCAAACAACAACATAGGCATGTTTTGGCCAGATTCAATCCAGAATGTTTGGTTGACATTCTCAAAATTTTCAGGCCATTCTGCCATTCTTTAGGGGTATCTAGGGATTTTGCCTAAGATACCCTCCATTAGCTATGGGATTTTTAAAAAAAAAAAAAAATCAGCAAGAAAGAATATCTTAAAAAGCCCGGATCAGGAAGGAAAAACAAAACAAAACAAAACAAAAAAGGCTCCATCAAGACAACAGAAAGGAGACCGTATTATAGAATTAGCTCAAAACTTCCCTGAGCTCAACTTCAATAACTTTCCGATATTTCTGATAGAAGACATAGTAAACCTATTGGGCCCCAATGCCTTGTCATCGTCCATCCTTCTATCTTCATCAATTAATCTCCCTGACACCACACCACTTTCTCCACAGCTATGGCATCAAAAGCTATGCTTTTCAATGATGGTCATCTAAAAGATTCTCTTTCAAATAGAGGGAGGGGATGACAAAACTCTGCTATTGATTGTTCAATCACATTCCTCTTCATTGAAGCTATCATCTACCCATATCAAAGAAATGGAATTAATCCTCTCCTCACATTTGGCATACTGGTGAAAAACGGTGTTTCCATCTCCCTCTTTAAGCCAAGTTGCTCTAGATATCTAGTGCCATGATAGCTCTTCATTCCTAAGACTACTAGCATATCCCAATATGAGCCCATACTTCGTCTCTCTATCCCCCCCCCCCCCCCCCCCCCCCCCCCCCCCCCCCCTTTTTTTTCCCCCTTTGAATCACTAAGCACGATTTGGATACCACTTTGGCTTTCCTTTCCTTAAGATTCTAGCACCTCTTCTTGCAGTCCTTTTTCTACCAATATTTGGTGTTCCATTCAGTGGAAATTCAATCACTGTTGGGTCATGCCTAGGAACATCCCTGATCTGATGCATGTTTGGCATGGGGTGAGCTTCGCGAAAGACATCAGAACTATTTGGAGACCTCTGCTGATGGTTTGCTTGTGGAACATTTGGTTAAACGCAATGGCCGCTGCTTCAACAACTCCATCCCTGCTTCTCATGTTGTATATTGTATCATTAGTCAAGTGAAAGCTTGGTCCGGTGCCATCTTGCCCTCGGATAATCCCATGATTGCCTCTGTTCTGGATCATGGCCGACTTTTAGCTCCTTGTCATTTTGGTGTTTGTTTGGGGCAGACTTCCTGTCTACCAATCCCCAAGTTGTATAGCTTCTTTTAGGTTTTCTTTTGTCTGCATGTTTGCTTTCCTTCCTTGTCGTGGCTTCTTAGCTTCAGTTTATTTTGTTTCTCTTCCTTTTTTTGATGCAGGATAATTAACCACTTGCTCTAAAAGCTCAAATTGTTAGAGTATGGCGAATTAATCCCTTTATCTCATAGCCCAGGCCCCCATCGCATGGGTTAAGACCTCGGCCGAACCCCCCTCGTGGGGCCCAAATCACATGAGCCGCCCACCCCGAGTGTGTCCCCACATCCCACAGGCTACCCCACTCGAGTCTGGTGTGAAATGCGCATTAATCACCCCCGGTGAGGAGTCTCGAACACGAGATCTCCCACGTGGGCCCCAAATCACATGGATCACCCACCCCGAGTGTGTCCCCGCATCCCACGGGCTACCCCACTCGAGCCCGGTGTAAAAATGCCCCTACATTAATCACCCCCAGTGAGGAGTCTCGAACATAAGACATCCCGCTTTGATACCAATTTGATGCAGGACAATTAACCACTTGCTCTAAAAGCTCTAACTGTTAGAGTATGGTGAATTAGTCCCTTTATCTCATAGCCCAGGCCCTACATCGCATGGGTTAGGACCTCGGCCGAACCCCCTTCGTGGGCCCCAAATCACATGGGCCACCCACCCCGAGTGTGTCCCCGCATCCCACGGGCTACCCCACTCGAGCCCGGTGTGAAATGTGCATTAATCACCCCCGGTGAATGGAGAAGGCTCTCTTGTAACACCCTTAGGGGGGGTGTGTGACCTCTCCATGGTCAATATTTTCTTCAAATTTCCAAGGTTTTCTCCCTCCATGTGATGTGAAGATCAATTCCAAGCGATTTGGAACAAAGATCGGTGCAAAGCCCTTCTTCAATCATGGAAGTGCGAAGCTTCCAACTATCGTCGGTAGCTTATTCTCCGTCTAAGGTATTCCTGAGTTTTTTTTTTTCATCTTCTTCCATTCCAAACCTCAAAAACCATCTAGAATCCTTCCCTATTCTTCCCTTAACCTCTTCCACCAAAACCCCATCTTCGAGAACCCAAACCCTAGCCTCCAAACCCCACACATGTCACATGTGTGAAGCCCAAGGCTGGTCCGTACGGCCTCTCTCCTTCCCCTTTGATTCTTTTTTGCTATCCCATCAAAAACCCCTTATTCCCTCATCCTAACCCTAGACTCCCTAATTTCCTATTATCCCCAAATCCCCCAAACCCTAAATTCCTAAATTCCCTAATTAACCTAAAATCCCTAACACCCTACTAACCAAAACCCTAATTCCCTTCAATTAATACCTACACCATAAAACCCCTTAGCCAATTAAGCTGATTAAACCCAAATTTCGCCGTTTCCCCAAATTCCCTAAACCTTAGGTTTACCTACATCCTAATTGAGCAAGCCCTAGGTAGTATTAGTTCTTCTTTTTTAAAATATACTTGTTCCTGTGGTATTTGGATGTTCTTACATTCATTAGATTCTAGTTTCAAGTATTTAATGATCATGTAGGGCGTTGTTTGTTAATTTTGGCCTAGACTATTCATAGTTTCTTGTTGGAATCTTGAGATGTTTAATGATTTTGGCATGTTTTCTGATTTTGATTAATTAATTTAATTTTCTGAATGATTTCAACGCAATATTTAGTCTCGTGCATTGGTCCTGCATCACCACTCCCACTTCCTAGCTGTTTATAACTGATATAAGAGTAGGTTCAAGTTGAAGGCTCTAAAAGAGCAAGGGGAAGACACAAAAGGACATGGGTGGAGGTAGTATGAAAAAACTTTAGGACCTTTGGACTGTTATAGAGTGGAATGGTGTAACAGGATTTGTGTAGCTGACCCCAATTAGTTGGGATAAGGCTCTAATGATGGTGATGAACATTTTGAAACAAACGCTTCTCCACTGCCGCACCCAAACCTGTTGCAGTTTCGCTTTCATGCTTCATGCAACTATAGTAACACCCAGTGTTTTAAATAGCGACAACATTGGCTGATATATCCCACGACATATCTTGTATCCCACCTATTTGATCCAGTGAGCATTTTCGATTTTCGATCCTTTTTTTTTTTTTTTTTGTAAATCACATTAAATCAGTGTCAAATGGTTACAAATCTATGATTCGTCATGTTTTCCATTAAAAATCATGGATTTGGAGCTTCGATTTCGAGATTTGGGGCAGATGGGGCAAGTGGAGAAAAATTGGGAACAATCGAAATTTCTCAATTTCTCGCAAATCAGTTGCAATCTTTGTATCTAAACACAAAATCAAACATGTAACCTGATCTAGTCATTCTTCTTTTTCTTTTGAATGTATTGCTTGTGTTTCCATACATGTCTTCTTATGTTTATAAATTATATAAACAAACTTTAAATATACTTGCATCAGTTCAGTTGGACAGTGCATGTATTAGGACCCCATACAAAGGAAACCCCTACTATGTGCACATTTCTATTTTTATTATTTTTGTAATGTTTTGATTTCTAAGTGTGTATTGATGTTTTATTCAACAATCCTTGAAGTTTCCTTCAAAAATTCAACCAATTTCCCAATGTTCCCATGTTTCCCAACAACATCGATACATTACGTGATACAACTGATATATCCCTTGCAATAACCGATATGTATCCGTATCCCAAGGGTGCGATACATTACGCAATAGCAATATTTAAAACATTGGTAACACCTCAAAATCTAATAGGCTTGGAATATGATGAAATTGGTGAGGAATAATGGTACATAGAAAACCTCTCTTCCTATGTTTACTTTTCACCAAAGGCCTATCTCAGTGACGTAACCTAGTCCACAAGGAAGAATTTTGATTAAAGTATATACCTTTTCTCTTGAAGATCAAATGTGTACCTTTTTTTTTCCTTGAAGATTAAACTACAATTTCTTCTAGGTGCAACAAATTTTATTTTATTTTAAATGACTGTGGATTAATATCCAATAGCCTGCTAGCCGGTATCCTAGTAATCACAATATTCTCTTCTTCTATTGTAGGTAACACATGCCAAAATAGAAGCAATGCATATAACCCAAGAAAATAACTTTTTATTCCATAAATGATCATAAGAGAGTCTACATTTATTTATTTTTCTTTTTCTTGAAAGACAACAAAATTCCATTAAAATTTTAAAGAGGGGGAAGGGAGATCCCCATACTAAGAAGGAGCGTTGAGCCCTAGAACAAGCAAGATCCGTAAGCAAGGGGTTAGGCGAACCGGTTGAAGAGGTTGACAAAATGTTTAAACCCCGGACAGCAGCCTAATCTCTTTAATTATACAATCGACCTCCCAAGAATGCTCCTTGCTCCAGAACACCCAAGAGCAAATGATCTTGTGAAGGACCTCGATCACAATAGATGTCTGGTGAAGGAAACCAAATATAATGCTAAGCATCCATTGCTTCTAATGCTAACCATCTATTAAAAAAAACTTGAAAAAGACCAAAATATCCTTGAATTCCATCTCAACCATCTACGCTTCATGTCAATTGGTGATAACTTTCTCAAACAATTTCAGAATTTCATGATCTTGGGCTTGTTTGAGAGCTAACTCAATGAGCTTTCAATGGGACCAATGTCGTGTCATTCTAACATCATTTGATACTCCAAAAGGTGGCCCACCAAAAAAGTGATGAAAGTACTAAAGGGAAACTCGTTCTACAAGTCACCACTATTGTAGGTTGTAGCACTAACAAGTAATTAAAAAAAAAGAAACCTATTGACTATGGGAACCCCACAATCTAATTAAACCATTGATTTTGGGTCCATATCTATCATTAGACCCTTGATCTAATATAAATCCTTGATCATGCCACTATGGATGATCGAGATCTTTGATCAACCAAATTGTGTGGGCCAAATGCATCCTTCGATCAATCCTGCATGGTTCTAGATGCATTGCTTGGGACTACCACTTGATTTTCTGCCTATTTTTCAGCAAAACTGTTTTATGGCTGAAAAAGGGCACCACTTCACTCCTTTTATCCTATGGATTATTACTGTATATTTAACCCATGGGTCCGTAACTTTTAGGTGGTCTATGTAGCTTCATGTTACTTCTACCATGTCCATGTCACTTCTCTACGGATTTTAGATCTAATATTGATGAATGGTTGTGTTTTTTGAGTTCATATATTTTATTTAGGATATCAACACATTTCTTTTCCTAATTTTTTTTCTTAATTTTCCAAATGTTCTAGCACATTTTAAGTGGAATGCTGAAAAATTGAAATGTCTAGTTTCAACCGGAAACCTGAAACCACCACAAAAACTGAATTGGCAAGTAAGGTGGTTATTGTAGGAAAATTAACATGGCAATTGAGCCATGTGACACATAATGGCATTATGCAACGTTGGACATCTATCTTACAACCCAAGTGAGTATCCACCAAACAAAAGCCCATAGACATGAAATTTCAAGCTTCAAGATTCCAGCCTTGGAACTTCTGCAATCTCAATCTAGCATCCCCAAAGAGTCCCAAACATCAAATTTGACACAATTTTGGAATCTACTAAGCCTTCCCTTCTCATTGCAACAAAGAGCCTTTTATTTCATCTACAATGAAATTTCAAATCACATATAAGACAGGTAGGCTTGTTTCAAGTGTTTTCAAAATGGAGTATCCTCGAGGTAATGAAAACAAAGTCAGGCATTAGACTTGCCTTCCATCAAGATGAGTGAATGGTGATGTCAATAAACAGAGCTAGCTGGTCTCATCTCTCATCGTAGCTCCCTTGGTCCCAAACTTGAGCAAGAAATTTCAAGATGAAATAATGTTATAAGAATCGCATGGTTTAGATACTATATCTGCCAACCACATTTTGGAGATGAATTTTGATGGGCAGTTCTGTGACAAGAAATCAAATATCAGGCTATTTGCCACTTGACCTTGTTCTCTAAACATAGAAGAGGTCAAAGATAAACTTTGGAAGCCAATGATTGAGGAAGAGCATAGACTAAGAAGATGGTTTGGTGATCCACAACGAAGAAGACTAACATTTCAGCATTCAAAGACGGATACTACAACAACAAATCCTCAGCGAGAGATATAAATTCCAGGCAACAGAACGAACGAATTGCTAAGAGAGACTAGCAAAAATAAAAAAGAATGTGTGGATGGCTTCAGATGGAAGAAAGAATTAGATCGAGCGACACTATTGTTCTAGAAGGTCCCAACGACATCGGTTCAGTTGTTGCGAATCACATCGAGGGAGACAAAAGGGGGTGGAACCTGGAATTCATGCCATCCCTTACCTCCAATGACAATTATTATCCTCAAACCTAGGTTGATACCCAAGTTGGGAGGCAAGAGAGAGAGAGAGGAAGAAGCCTATAGTACAATTTTATGAAAGTCACTAGGGAATTTTGGGAAAGGGACCAGCCGTCCGGAACACTTGTAGTGAGCCCAAAGAAGAGGGATGGACCAGGGTTTCCAAGAAAAAATCCCCATCGATGGCGAAAAAAGCTTCTACCTCTCTCTTCGCATCCTTCCCTACTCTATTCGTATAACACACCCAATGGAGTGGGATGAGTACACGCTTTCTCACATTTTCAAAAAAAGCGGGTCCGGTTAAGGAGTTGGTTAGAGAAGAGAGGATTCTCCTTCATTAGGGTCAAATCCACAGAGGTTGCATCCAAAGCAATTTCCCTTTTGGACCAAGCCAGGTATGCAGGAAGGTGTGTTTCCATCCCGATGGTTAAGTATGGCCCCTCACCACTTCCCCCTTCATCCGTCCCTGGACCTGGATTCATAGACCAGTCCTCCTCCATTGCTAAGGAGAAGGGTTCCAAACCCCTAACGAATCCCCCATCGTTGAGGGTGGAAGGACAATCCTTCTCTGATATAGTCAAGGGCGGTATCTCAGTAGTCCCCTAAGAGACCCTGCAACCTCTCATTTCTAGCCCTTCAACCAACATTCTTACAAGCTCAAGGGGCGGATTCAAGTCTCTACTTCATTCACAGAGCCCCAGATTCGAGTCGAACCCTCCCTTGTCTAGGAAGCAGTGAATTATTACAAAAAGAGTTTTGTCATCACCATCCACCAGGGATCCTTGGAATCAGTTTGCAACCTCCCCCAAGAAGAATTCAACATCAAGCCCCTGGGGGAAGCAGAGATGCTCCTCAACATTAGAAGTGACGAAATCATGCTGTGTTCCATTAGTGAGTGCCCAAGACCGACTTAGCCCGATGATCCTCATTCAGAAATGGGAGGACATCTCCCTTTTAGAGTTGTTCGAAGCCTGGTTCCTCTTCTCTAGTATTCCCCTGGAACTATGGAATCTCGCATTTTTATCAACTCTAGGTAGATGCCTAGGAGAAATCCCTCAGTTCGATCCGGTGACAGAATTGGGTAGGGATCTTCACTCCGCTCGGATCCATATTCAGAGAATGGATGTTCCCCACAAATCTCCAGCATTCCAGTTGTGGCGGCGGATGTTTCGTTTACTAGCTTCGTTAAGTTGGAAGGAAATTCCTCCAAAGTCGTTCGTTTCAATGGCGACGCTTCAATGTTGGCGACTCAGCGACGACTGGCACGTCTGTCTACATCAACTCTCTGATCCCCCACGCCCAACTCCCCCCTCATGTGCGACAAGCCGGTTAGCCCGACCTTGACCCCGATCTCCTCGATCACACCTGGGCCATCATCGAACAGCCATGATCGTCCGTTGGAACCCCATACGCTCACACATGTCAATCCCTCCTCTATGCCAGGAGAGACACGTGCCTTGCATCCAACGTCCCTCTCCCTTCTCAAGACTTCATCAGTTCTTTCTGGAAAAGACACATATAGGTCCTCGGGGGATGAGGCTATACGTGTCTTATCGAAATCTCGAGCTCCTGATAACCAAGAAAGCTTTTCACAGCCAAAAGATTTTCAAGATCCTACTCTTTCAACTACGATTGTCCATTCAACATATTAGACGAAGACACGCGTCTCTGTCGAGATGGATCCTGACGCCTCTCTCCTTGTTTTACAAATTAGGGGATTACGCTAGTGAGGAAAGCCCAAGAGATGACATGTCTCCATCTCTGCTTCGGTCGATCTAAGGGCCCCTTTTGCAAAAAGATCTCTACTATGCCTAATGCACCACGTCTAACTAACCTCTTTCAATCCTGTCTTAGTCATTGTCAGACATCGCTAACCGTGCCCAACTACCACGTGCCTCACGCAGCCTCCTCCCGCCACATGCCAATCAAGGTGTACCATTGCTGTAACAGTGGCGTAACGGTGCCTACTGTTACTGATACAGCCTCCTCCCGCCACATGCCAATCAAGGTGTACCATTGCTGTAACAGTGGCGTAACGGTGCCTACTGTTACTGATACAGTTACGGGCCGTATCAACCGTTATGGCCCCAAAATGGCTGATACACCCCTCTACCAGTTTTTTTTTTTTTTTTTTTTTTTTTTTTTTAATGCTCTAAAAAAACATCCATTAAATCCAAAAAATTCTAAATATTCCAAATATGTATTTATTTATAATTTTAAACGTGTTTATGGTGGTTTAACAGTCCACTCTTTGATGAGAAAGTTGTATCAAGTGGTTTGATGAATTTATGAACCTGACAGATTGGAATCAACCACAAAACTCGTAGATTTAATTTTCTAACTAGCTAATACTAATGATGGACATATTAGAATGAATTTAATATCAAAATATCTCACATGTGTAGTGTTTGCTAATTTTTTAAAATTGACCGAGAATAGTCTGAAATTTTAAAAAAATATACAAAAAAAAATAGAAAATCAATTACATAATTTGTAAAATGCACAATCATATGTTTTAATTTGAATAATGCATCAAATTCAACCATAACAACAGAGATTTTTTTTAAAATGTATGAAAACTTATTTTTGAAGATTTTTCAGGAAATGGCTCACGGAGCTTCGATTCAACAAAATCCTTGAAATAACTTGTTTTGATCCTCAAATTCAAGCTAAGATTGGTCAGAATTTGCAGTAGAAAAGTTTAAGAAAGAATTTGGAAGAGAAAAGTGCCAAAAAAATAAGAAAAATCACAACTTAAAAAGACAAAAAAAAAAAAAAAAAAAAAAAAAAAAAAAACTAGTTGTTTATGACTGTTACGCCCTTACCGTTACGAGGCATAACGGCCGATCCGAGACAAAAACTAGGGAGTCACCGTTTCGACCCCTGTATCGCGTACCGTTACGTATCGGCCGTAATGAAACTGATTTGGTACACCTTGACGTCGATGTCCCCGATCGCCACCCACATGTCCTATCCATCCCCCCTCCATTAGACCTTTGCTTTAATCTAGCCGTTACCTTATCGATAACTGGACATGGCTCCTTGGGAACGACCTTAGAGAGCAATTCCTTGCTTTCTCCTTCTCTGCTCCCAACTTTCTCCACTCCTCCCCCTTTTCCTGCATACGCCCTCCCCTCCACGTCTCATCAATTTCGGTTCGTCATCTCCCGGCCTCCTTTCCCCTTCTTTGAAAGGGCAGTCCTTCCAATGGGCTAGGGTTCCATTAGTACAAGATAGTCCTCATCTTCCTAGTGCAACCATTCCCATTGAAGATATTTCCACTAGCCAAATTTTAGACATACATCCGCTTCAGGTATGTTCAAATGGTAACACTATTCTGACTGCCTCTATTCTTGCAAATTGCAAAGATCCCCAAAAGGCTAAAGAAGCAATTATAGAATTTGGGCAATCTGTGGGAATGCCATTGGAAATAACGAAGAGGATTATATAAAATTGTATCATTTCATCCTCGAACAACCATGGAGATTAAGAATACCCCCAAGTCCCCTCGGGGATGGAAGGAACTCTCTAACCTTCACACATCAATTAATTACAAGGCGGGCTCGAGCTCCAAATCCTTGAAAATTGGTGGAATTATTAGCCCATGAAGATCCTCTCTTGGAATGTCCGTAGTTTGGGATGGGAAAGGAAAAAGGCCCAGGCGAAAGAGGTAATTTGGAAATACAAACTGCAGATCATTGCTATTAGGAAACTAAGCTCCAATCAGTAAGCTCCTCAAATATTAACTTTATTTGGGGTATCTATCACAAGGATTGGGACTCACTGGGAGCGAAAGGATCCTCCGGAGGTATTTTGGTAGATTAGGATACTAATAAACGAGTTAAAGAAGAGCGTTTACTAGAAACTTTATCTGCCTTTGTTGTCCTAAAAAACTCTTCTTCGGAATTTAAATGGGTTTTCCCTTCGATTTATGGCCCTTATAGGTCCTCCCAGAGACATCTCCTCTGGGAAGATCTTAATGTGATCAAACTTAAATGGGCCCTCCCCTGGTGTTTAAGGGGAGATTTTAACGTTATTCGATATTCCTAAGAGAAGTCTAATGGGGGCCATATATCTAATAGTATGAATTCCTTCTCTAATTGGGTGGGGGATAATTGCCTCATCGATCTACCACTTTTGGGAGTTGAGTTCAGTTGGACCAAGAACCAATTGCCTCCTATTTTGTCTAGGCTAGACAAATTTCTTGTTTCGCCTAATTTACTCGAGGCTTTTCCCCATGTTTCTCAACTTGGTCTGCCTAGACCTGTTTCAGATCATTGTTTGATTCTTCTCGACTTAGTTGAAGACAGTTGGAGACCAAAACCCTTCAAGTTTAAACTTTCTTGGCTTGAAATCAATGGATTTTCATCTCAAGTTGCCACTTGGTGGTCCTCTTTTGCGGTTTCCAGAACCCCACCTTTCATCTTGAGCCGCAAACTCCATCTTCTTAAGTCTACTTTGATTTCCTAGAGGAAAAAGACTCGGGATGATTTGGAGGTTCTTATTTCTAATGTTCTGATGTCTATCCAAGTTTTAGATGTACAAGAAGTAGGGCTGTTCACGAGTCGAGCTAGCTTGAAAAGCTCGCTCGACTCACCTCGAGTCAGCTCGGATTGACTCGGCTTGAAAGGCCGACTCGGGTCGAGTCAAGCCCATTTTATGAAGCTCGAGTTAAGTTCGAGCCGAGTTCGGGCATGGTGTTTTTCAACTCGACTCGAACTCGACTCGGTTCGAGTAATAATTTCAAAATATTTAATATTATATATATTATATTTATATTAAATGTATATAATATATATACAAAGTTTTTTTTTTTTTTTTTCAAAAAAAAAAGAAAGAAAGAAAGAAAAGAAACCCTAATAGCACCCGACTGGCCCTACCCTTTCCTACGCCACCTTCCTCTCTTTCTTTCTACCCCACCCAGGCCCCAACCGCTGCTCGCACGCCCGCATGGCCCGCCTCACCCAACAGTCCAGCACACCGCCCGCCCGGCCTCGCCGATCGCGCAATCTCTCTCTCTTTCTCTCATTCTCCTGATCTCTCCAAGGCTCTGAGCGAACCCGTGCCCAATCCCGACTCGGCCCGATCTCTCTCTCATTCTCCCAATCTCTCCAAGGTAGGTGTTTAACTTCTTCTTTTTTTAAATTTATTTAACTTGTAGATTTATATGCTTATAGATTTATTGTAGATTAGGGGCTGGGTTGGGTCAGGTTGGGGGGGATGGGTTGGGTCATATGAACAAGCTCGAGCTCGAACTCGATTGAACAGCTTTGGCAAACAAGCCAAGTTTCAATGTTAAGCTCGAGGGCGAGCTCGAACTCAAGTATAGCATGGACGAGTCGAGCCGAGCTTGGCCCACCTCAACTCGACTCGGCTCGATGTACAACCCTAACAAGAAGAGTCGTCGCCCCTCTAGTGAAGATCAAGCTAGTAGGGAATCGCATAGGTTGGCCTACACTTCTGCAACCAGGCAATTGGAAATCAAATGAAGACAGATCCAAATCCACCCAGTTGAAAGCTGGCAACAAGAACACAACTTTCTCCACGTGATCCCTAGTTCTAGGGCTAGATCAAACAAGATAAGTTCAATTTCTTCCAATGGAGCTTCCATCTCTGACAAAAATCAGGTATGTGATTACATAGTGTCCTTTAACTCTTCTTTCCTCTCAACTGAACATCAAGTCAAGCCAAGATTAGATAACTTGTATTTCTGCCAAATTTCGGAAGAAGAGAGGAATGCCATTGAATCCCCCTTCTCTAGGAGGAAATCAAATCAGTAATCTTCTCATTAGGTAAAGATAAATCCCCTAGACTTGACGGTTTTCCCATGGCCTTTTTTCAAGTCTTTTGGGAAATCTTGAAGAAGGATATCATTACGTTTATTTCAAAATTCTTCTCTAATAGTTTCATTTACAAGGCGAGCCACATTCATTGCCTTAATTCCTAAAGTTGAGGGTGTAAAGGACCTGAAAGATTTTCATCCGATCAACCTTTTAGGCTCACCCTACAAAATCCTTGCCAAAATCCAGTCTTTCAGGCTCAGGCCTCTCTTATCCCATGTCCTATTTGAGGCCCAAGGGGCATTTCTGGCCAATAAACAAATCCTCGATTGTGTGTTAGTGGTTCACAAATGCATTCATGCTCGATTTAAAGAGGGTGTAGAAGGCCTAGTCTGCAAGCTAGTCGTGGAAAAGGCTTTTGATCATGTAGATTGGAGTTACCTAGATTATGTTTTGTTTGTTTTTGCTCTAAATGACGTGATTGGATTCATTCTTGCATATCCTTGGCTTATTTCTCTATTTTGGTGAACGGATCTCTTAAAGTTTTTTCAAGTCCTCTCGAGGTCTCAGGCAAGGAGATCCACTTTCCCCCTTCCTTTTCCTAACTGCAACAAAGGGCTTGAATCGCATGCTGATAAAAGGTGAATCGATTGGCCCGATCAATGAGTTTAAGGTATCTCCTGACTGCCCTTCTATCACCCATATTCAGTTCGTTGATGATACATTATTGTTCTACGATGCCTCAATCTACACAGTTATCAATCTCAAAAAAATTATCAGTTGCTTTGTGGCTATTTCTGGCCTCAAAATCAACCTTTTAAAAAGTGAGATGCTAGCTATCAACTCTTCTGAAGCCTCTCTTCTTCTTTTTGCAGAGATGTTTGGATGCAACAGTGGCTCCTTCCCTACCACCTATTTGGGTTTGCCCCTTTGCATAGGCAAACATCCTATCCATTTATGGGATTGCCCCTTTGCACAGAAAAATTATTTGTTGCTTTGAGGCTAGTTTTGTCCTCAAAATCAACCTTTTCAAAAGTGAGATGCGAGCTATAAACTCTTCTGAAGCCTCTCTTCTTCTTTTTGTAGAGACGATTGGATGCAAGAGTGGCTCCTTCCCTTCGACCTACTTGGGTTTGCCCCTTTGCATAGGCAAATTTCCTATCCATTTATGGGCTTTAGTCATAGAAAGGATCGAAAGAAAGCTAGTGCCCTGACAATGCGAATATCTTTCCCTTGGAGGTCGCCTTAACCTCATCAAATAGGCTCTGTCGCACCTTCCCTCCTACTTTCTTTTGCTTTACCGTTGCCCTAAATTGATCATTGCTAGAATAGATAAACTCAAGAGAGATTTCCTATGAAATGGCAATTCAGACAACTCTAAATTCTATCTCCTCACTTAATCTTAGGTGTGTAGACCCTATGTGGAGGGGGGAGTTGGAATTAGGGAGCTGTCTACAGTCAATACCTCCCTTCTGGCTAAGTGGCTTTGGCAATTTGGGAAAGAGTATTCCTCTTGGTGGAGGAATATTTTGGTGGCCAAATATGGCTTACGGGAAGGAGGTTGGTTCTCCCGATCCTCTTCCATGTATAGAGCTTCATCAGTTTGGAAAAACACAATGAGAATTAAACCTCTTTTTATATAGGGTACTACTTTTAGCCTCGATGATGGGTCCAGAATTCGCTTCCGGATATGGTGATGGGGACATCATGTGCACGCGCGCACGCACACCCCCTACACATGTACGTACGCAGAAGGAGGGCCCCACCATGGATCTACCTCGATGACGACGTCCAGGGAGGGCCTTGACGTAGGACAGCCCTAATTATGATGCATGCTCATGAACATAATTAAACAGCGGAAATAAAAGGAAAAAATGATCTAAAATTCTAGTAGTAATCATCATAACTGAGAAAATCATAAAGGAAACATGCAATGGAGCGGGCCATCATCACAACCATGGAGTATGGCATTCAATTATTACTTAGGTTGGATTCGGCGAGGGATGAGACCTCCCGATCTTGCATGGTCACACCCAATCGATCAATGAAGATCACTAGTCCAAAGAACCAAGAAGTTTCTCGGCTTAGGGATTTGAGAATTTGGGGGTTTAGGGTTTAGATCGGTTCTCAAGATTTTGATCGAAGAAGGAATAGCCAAAACTGAAAAATAGAAAGAAGAAAATAATTATCTTGAAGAAGTTGGAGGGGCACAAGAAGAAATTAGAAGAAGAAGATCAAGGGAAGAGAAGAAGCACCATTAGAGAGGAGAGGAAGGAGGCCACCAAAAAGTTTGCTTTTTTTTTAATCAATAGTTGAAATTCGGATTTAGGGCTTTAGCCCACTTAAATAAGCAAATAAAGACATAAAATTTACTAAAATACCCCTAGAATAAGCAAATAAAGACATAAACTTACTAAAATAAGCAAATAAAGACATAAACTTACTAAAATACCCCTAACTAAGCAAAAACGCGCAAATAACATAAGTACGGGAAAATTCGGGCGCTCGGTCTTCTTTCTCCAATCTTCCTTCACATGTGTCTTCCCTGAGTGGGGTCTTCTATATGTCCAATCACATGTGAAAGGTCTTCAGCTCCTCAATAGTAGCCTATTCACAAGGACGGCACTTGTGGTTGGCACTTTCTTCGTTGGTACACCTTGAATGCGCTTGTGTCCGCATCAATTCCCCTCGGGTGAGAAAAACTCGACTCCGACGAGTTGAAACTTTTGTAGCGCTCTAGTAGATCTGGATCAATACCCTGCAATGCGTCGCCCGACAGCCACGTAGATTCAGACGATGGTTTGTTCTTCCACTTGACAAGATACCTTTGGAAACCTCCATCTCTTGTGGATACTATCTCGTCATCCAAGATTTCCTCAATTTCTTCTTTATGGGTAATGGGTGGAGGAGGGGGTGGAAGGGGTTGGGTAGCAAACTCAGAAAAAGGCCATGAAAGGGACGATGTATCAACAATGGGAGTATGGGCACGGACTAGATCTTCCACATTAAAAGTTGGATTAATGCTCATTTCAGGTGGAAGGTCAACCCGATACGCGTTGGACCCAACCTTTTGTAATATCTTGAATGGTCCAGCACTACGCGCTTGTAATTTTTTTGCAGATCCTTGAGAGAATCGCTCTGGCCTTATTCGCACCATTACATAGTCTCCTTCTTGAAATTCTTGCACTGTACGATGAGAATCAGCTGAAACTTTATAATCATCATTACTCTTATTTAACCGATGTCTAATATGTGTATGCAAATCATGAATATGGCGTGCAAATGCATCGGCTGACTCAGAAGACCTTTGGGTAACAGACATAGGTAAGAGATCTATGGGCATTATAGGTTTATAACCACTTACAATTTCAAAAGGACTCAACCTTGTAGATCTATTAACTGACCCATTATAAGCAAGTTCAGCAGTTGGTAAAATTAGGTCCCAAGTCTTAACATGTTCACCCACTAGACAACGTAGAAGATTTCCAAGGCTACGGTTTACCACTTCAGTTTGACCATCTGTTTGTGGGTGGTAAGCAGTAGAAAATTGCAAACGAGTTCCCATAATGTGCCACAGTGTCTTCCAAAAATAGCTAGTAAATCGAACATCACGATCAGACACTATGGTTTTAGGTAACCCATGGAGACGCACTACACCATCAAAAAAGAGACGAGCAACATGAGACGCATCCGACGTCTTCGAACATGGGAGGAAATGCGCCATTTTAGAAAAACGGTCCACAACGACAAAAACGGAATCGTGCTTTTTTATAGTCTTGGGAAGCCCAAGCACGAAGTCCATACTAATGTCCTGCCACGGAGCATGTGGCACTGGTAATGGCGTGTATAGTCCGGTATTTTGCTTTCTTTACTTTGCCAGCTGACATGTTCGACACTGCCCTAAAACTTTGGCTACGTCTCGCCTGAGGCTTGGCCAATAGAAATGATCTTCCACGAGGGCAATGGTTTTATCACGACCAAAATGGCCAACTATCCCTCCTGAATGAAGCTCCCAGATGAGGAATTCACGAAGGGACATACCGGGGAATACAAAGTCTGTCTCCCTTGAAAAGAAAGTCATCTTTAAGAACATATTCACCCATAATATGCTAGTCACTAGAGAGCGACGCGTAAGCACCCCCAAAATCAGGACATATGGGGTATTCATCTTTCAGTTGCTCAAATCCGACTACCTCTACACTCAAGGAGTTGAGCAACGCCACTCTCCTACTAAGGGCATCCGCTGGTTTGTTTTCAACCCCGGCCTTGTGTTTCAAAACAAACGAATATTCCTGAAGAAACGCTACCCACTTGGCATGCCTTGGGTTGAGTTTCTTCTGAGAATGCAAATATCTCAGCCTCATGGTCAGAAAACAAAACGAATTCTTGCGGTAGGAGATAGTGTCGCCAATGTCTCAGGGATTGCACTACCGCATAAAATTTTTTGTTAAGTGGAGTATTTTTGTTTTGCCTCATTCAGTTTCTCACTGAAATAGGCCACTGGGTGTTCTTCTTGACTCAACACTCCACCTATACCGACACCAGACGCATCACACGCTACTTCAAAGACTTTAGAAAAGTCAGGTAGACGCATGACAGGAGCTTCCACCATCTTGCCCTTAATTTCTTTAAAAGCCTTGACTGCGGCTTTAGACCACACGAACTCTTCCTTTTTCATGCACTCGGTAATGGGAGCCATGATCGTGCTAAAACCCCTAATGAACCGACGATAAAAAGTTGCTAGGCCGTAAAAGCTTCGTACCTCATGAATGTTCCTTGGTTCTGGCCACTCAACTATGGCCCTGACTTTTTCAGGGTCTGCGCGCATCCCTTCAGATGACACTATAAATCCTAAGAACACAACTTGGCTAGACATGAATGCACATTTCTTAAGATTAGCGTACAACTTTTCCTTCCTAAGGACACTACAGACCTTCTTTAAATGTTCAAGGTGTGATTCCTTAGTGGTACTATAAATAAGAATATCGTCAAAGTACACCACTAGGAATTTTTCCATGAACGGCCTCAAAGTTTGTGTCATCACCCGCATGAAAGTACTGGGTGCGTTAGTCAAGCCGAAGGGCATGACCAACCACTCATACAGCCCATCTTTCGTCTTAAACGCCGTCTTCCACTCATCTCCTGGGCGTATACGGATTTGGTGATATCCACTCTTGAGGTCTATCTTAGAGAATATAGTGGACCTGGCCATCATGTCAAGCATATCATCAAGTCTAGGTATAGGAAACCTATACTTAACAGTAATTTTGTTTATGGCACGACTGTCACACACATGCGCCACGTGCCGTCTTTCTTTGGCGTCAACAATGCAGGCACGGCACACGGGCTCATACTCTCTTGGATGAAACCCTTTTGCAGAAGCTCATCAACTTGCTTCTTCAACTCTGCATGTTCTGCAGGGTTCATCCTGTAGTGAGGAAGGTTGGTAAAGTAGACCCTGGGACAAGATCAATGACATGTTGTATGTCCCTCATAGGTGGCAACTCATTCGGTAAGTCTTCAGGAAATACATCACTGTATTCCTTCAGGACCGAGGTCACCTCACGGGGCAACTCTAATGGAACCTCAGGTGTAATCTCTCTAGCCACAAGGGCATACACCATAGAATCCTCCTTAGCCTCTTTTTCAAACTCTCTTGCGCTGATTATATGTAGAGACTTAGGTTTGGATTTTCTCATTCCTCTAGGCTCACTTGCCTTCTCATCCTTCTTCTTCCCTAGTGTATTCTCAGGTGGCATGGGATTAAGTTTGATCTTTTTACCGTTATACATAAAAGTACACGCATTCGAACGGCCAAAGATCGTGACATCATTATCGAATAGCCACGGTCTACCTAGGATAACATGTCCCACATCCATAGGTAAAACATCACACCACAGGGACTCTTTGTATGACCCAAACTCGATGGGGACTAGACATTGTTGGGTGACAGGTAGGGATGTCTTGTCAACCCAAGAAACTTTATACGGGTCTGGATGAGGTGTGGATTTCAGTTTTAAGCGATCTAAGGTGCTAGTGGAAATCACATTCTGACAACTTCCACTGTCCACTATCACCTTACAATTCTTTTCACCACACTTGGCAATAGTGTAGAAGATAGTGCTTCGACGCCAGTCAGCACTACTTCTAGACTGAGCTAGCACACGCCTGACTACTGCAAGCGTTGCTTCTCCATCCACTTCTTCTTCATCAGTAAGTCCTCCTTCAGGGTGATACTCTTCAACTTCATAGTCACCCTGGTCATCTCCACCCTCGTGGGACTCGCCTATAACTAAGGTTCTCCCACGGCTCTTCGTAGGACACTGATTAGACATGTGGCCAAGATTGCCACACTCATAGCACCTCACTTGGCTCATGTTACTAGGACCGGCACCAAGAACCCCTTTGCCCTTGTCCTCCCTAGGCCTAGGCGGAATGGTCGCCTGTGCCCTAGGTTGACTACCAATATTAGGTCTAGTTCCCTGGGAACTAGATCTAGCACTGGAGTCTCGGGACTCAAAACGACGAACGACAGGAGCCTTCAGATATTGCTCTAACTCCTGCACGACTTGATATGCTTCATCCAAGTCCGTTAAGGGCCGAGTCATAAGCTCGCGCTGAAGATCCGCACAAAGGCCCGTCTTGAAACGCGAGAGCGTTACTAGAGGGTCTTCTCGGATATCACATCGCATCATATACTCTTCAAATTTAGCGATGTAGTCAGCGACAGACATTGACCCTTGGCGTAAGGATTGCCATTGGTCAAGGAGCTTCTGACGGTATGAAAGAGGAAGGTACTTCTCCTTTAACTTCTCTTTCATCTCATACCAATGTGTGATAGGGGCTCTACTAACTCTCTCTATCCTACGCTCGGTGTTGGTCCAGAAGAGCTTGGCTTGACCCACAAGCTTCATCTTAGCAAACCGCATTTGACGGTTTTCCGACATGCCATACCACTCAAAGTAGTGGTCCATGTCAGCAACCCAGTCAAAGAACGCCTTGGGATCCAAGCGCCCATCAAAACTCGGGGCCTCAACTCTCACACTCTTCATCGCACGCTCATCTGGATCATAGCGGTCTTGATGATCACATGTGGCTCGTGCCTCTCGCACCACACCACGACCATTACCACGATCTCTATCCTCACTACCAGCACTTGTGGCAGCGCGTTCTTCAATAATTCCTCCCACTTGGGAGTGCGCATCAAACCCTACAGCGGGGTTTTCCTTTTGGAACGCCTCTAGTTGCTCGACCTTAGTCATGGTAGTGGTAATTTGGTTCTTAAGGCGAGCAAACTCACGCTTTTGACCCGCTTCTAGGGCGGTTATCTTTTGTATCAATTGAGCAAGTTGCTCAGATAACTGCTCGTTATTCATGGTAGGTTGAAGTCCGAAACCTCTACCTCTTCTCGTGGGCATACAATGAAGACTTGAACCAAACTCTACCCAACTAGACTACTAGGTGTTATGACTTTCAAGATGAATGCGATGAATGCAAAACTACTATGAACTGACACAATTAAGTTGAAACAGGAAACAACTCAAATCTGAAAATTTTTCAGATTAGGAACTTTCTAAAATTGAAAACTTTCTAAATCTGGAAACTTTCTAAATCTGGAAATTTTCTAAATTAAACCTAAAAATCAAAACCCTAATTTGATAACTCGATCTAGACAAAAATCATGCAAGCCTAGGCTTTGATACCAAATTTGACGCAGGACAGCCCTAATTATGATGCATGCTCATGAACATAATTAAACAGCGAAAATAAAAGGAATAAATGATCTAAAATTCTAGTAGTAATCATCATAACTGAGAAAATCATAAAGGAAACATGCAATGGAGCGGCCATCATCACAACCATGGAGTATGGCATTCAATTATTACTTAGGTTGGATCCGGCGAGGGATGAGACCTCCCGATCTTGCATGGTCACACCCAATCGATCAATGAAGATCACTAGTCCGAAGAACCAAGAAGTTTCTCGGATTAGGGATTTGAGAATTTGGGGGTTTAGGGTTTAGATCGGTTCTCAAGATTTTGATCGAAGAAGGAATAGCCAAAACTGAAAAATAGAAAGAAGAAAATAATTACCTTGAAGAAGTTGGAGGGGCACAAGAAGAAATTAGAAGAAGAAGATCAAGGGAAGAGAAGAAGCACCATTAGAGAGAGAGGAAGGAGGCACCAAAGTTTGCTTTTTTTTAATCAATAGTTGAAATTCGGATTTAGGGCTTTAGCCACTTAAATAAGCAAATAAAGACATAAAATTACTAAAATACCCCTAAAATAAGCAAATAAAGACATAAACTTACTAAAATACCCCTAGAATAAGCAAATAAAGACATAAACTTACTAAAATACCCCTAACTAAGCAAAAACGCGCAAATAACATAAGTACGGAAAAATTTCGGGCGCTCGGTCTTCTTTCTCCAATCTTCCTTCACATGTGTCTTCCTGAGTGGGGTCTTCTATATGTCCAATCACATGTGAAAGGTCTTCAGCTCCTCAATAGTCGCCTATCCACAAGGACGGCACTTGTGGTTGACGCTTTCTTCGTTGGTACACCTTGAATGCGCTTGTGTCCGCATCAGGCCTCCTAGCTAGAAGACAAAGTTTTGGTTCAAAAGGGTGGGCCCGATAGTCAAGAAAAGCCCATCATGGGATCTCATGATCGTGGCTCACTCGTCGGATTGATTTCATATTTTAGGTTTTACTTATTGTTATTATTTAGAACATCGTGAACGCTTTAAATTTCTTTGTTTGATTTTTATTTTAGTTTACTTCATCGCCAAGTAATAGGTTGCGCACATGGTGCGAGTTTTTGGGGTATAGGGTTTTCCCTATAAATAGGCACCCCTTGTAGTTCTTTTCATTCATTCAAGTTTAATAAAAATTCTGCTTTATTTTTTCTGCTCTCTTCGTGAGTTGTGGAAGAATTCAAAAGTGGGTGCAAAGTCCTCCCTTCTTCGAAGGGCTAACTACCGTGGTGCGAAGCCACATCTATCCTCATCCGCCCCTACGCTCTACCATTCATATCTATCATCTTCTATCATTATTATTGCTTTGAATTTCTCAGCTTTTGCAGCTATTCATCCCCCTACAGCCAGTTTCCAAAATCTGGACCTGTAAAAGGGCTGAAACTTCGGCGGAGCACTACGCCTCAACCTTACGTCGGATCGTCGTCGAACTTGGAGGGATTGGAGGTCTCCCCTGGCCGACCAAGGCCTAGGTGTCACTTTGGGGAGGTGGACTTCTATCACACGTGCGGCTAGCCCACCCGCGCACGTGCGTCAGTCCCGGGTCACCATCTGCACGCAGAAGCTTTATCCGAGTCAGGTTTTCCTCTTTTCATTAATATTTCCTAAACCCTAGCCTTAGTTTGTATTAACCCTAATTTATTTGCCCCTTTTTTAACCCTAGAGTTCCTTAAATTGAAATTGGGGAATCCCTTGGATTATGGACTGATTTTTATGCATGTGTGGTTGATTTCTATTTCCCTTTGACATCGTTTAGTTTATAATTTTTATTGGTCCAGTCCTAACCTGTGTCGGCTTGGACCCGCATAGATTCCCCTTTTAATTGAATGATTTGGATTGTCATGCGGGATGTGAAATTTGTGTAACTATTTCTGAATCGGTATGATCTAAGCCTGAATTCTTGCATCTCATACTTAAATTTCATGTCCTGCATCAGATGGCTTCTCGACAATCCCCTCCTCTCAATCTTTCCCAACTTAGCCAATGTTAGCCAATGTTAGTTCCAATATCAATTCTTTTATTGCTAATGTGTTCTCTGCTTCTGGTTTAGGAGCTTGGTGCCCTCCTTATGGAAGACCTCTCTTGGAGGTAGAATTGGAAGAATTATTGGAGCTGCCAAATCTTCTACAAGGAGTTCTCCCCAATCCGATTGTCCCGGACTCGGATCCCTTCAGGTAAATTCTCCTACAAATCTTTCATCCTTATTGTCAGAAGAAACCCTCCAACGCTGTCTGGATTCCCCTCCTTTTGGGCATACGTTGGCTTCTTGCGAGGGAGAGAACATTGATGGTAGACAACCTCCGATGTAGGGGTTTCATCCTTCCTAACATATGCATCCTTTGCATGGAGATGGAAGAGACCATCACCCATCTCTTCCTACACTACCCCTTCGCTTACAAAGTTTGGTCTGCCATTCTCTCCAAGTGCAATGTCTCCTAGGTTATGCCTCTCTAGATTTCCTCTTTCCTCTTTGGCTGGCACTTCTTCAACTCCAATAGAAGCTCTTCCAAAGCATGGCAACTAGCAACGTTGGTGACTTTTTGGGAAATTTGGTGCGAAAGAAACAGGAGTTGTTTTCGTAATGTGTCATCACCCTGCCAAAATCTCGGACATAGCCCTTTGGAACGTCAAATTTTGGATATTTGTTCTTTTCCCAACAGATTGGACATTAATCTCTCATCAGCTGGCCTGATTCTGTTGGTCTTTTCTGCTTTCTGTTTCGCTACCTTTATAGTGGGGTTTTGAGTTATATAGCTTCTCTAGTTTTGTTTGAGCTCTTTTTTCTTTTCCTTTCCTTGTCTTGGTTTGCTTTGGTTCCTTAATTATATTTTTCAATCTTCAAAAAAAAAAAAAAAGATAGGAAAACCACATTAAAGCCTGATGTGTGGAAAAATTGATATGATGCATGACCAACTACATGGAAATTGAATGTCAGTGTCTGCCTTGGATATCCAAAGGATTCCAACATTGCTTTTATCAAGGCCCTTTAGTTGGTGATTTGACACCAAAGAGCTGAGCAAATTAACAAAGCGAAAGCAAGAAAGAATTCAAGTCAAGTGGTACAGAACCTTACTAATGATTGTATCATCCACCGTAAGTAGCTGATTTATTGTTATCAACACACACACACACACACACATACACACACGCAAACATGCAAAAATATGATTTCTTAAAATGCCATTTTTTTCAATGTACATTATAGTTTGCACGAGGCCAAATACTGCTCATGCAGTGGGTGTTGTGAGAAAGTACCTTGCTAATCCGAGCAAGGAACATTGAGAAGCAACAAGTGGATTTGCAGGTATTAAAGGTATGTCCAAGTTGTGCATATGATTTGGATGTTGAAAAACAACATCAGAAGGATACACATTCAGATATGGCATGTGACATTGATCATAGAAAGCCAACTTACAGACATCTACTCACTTTTACTAGGGAGTTGTATCTTGGCAGTCAAAGTTGCAAAAATATGTTGCTCTTTCCACGAAAAAAGCAGAACATATTGCAGCCACTGAAGCAGGCAAGGAGATGTGAGTGAAAGATTTCTCCAAGAATTGGGCTTGAAGCAGGAAAAGCATGTGACCCATTGTGACAGTCAGAGTCCATTGACTTGAGCGAGAATGCTACATTTCATTCTCAAACCAAGCACGTAGCTGCTCAGTATCACTAGATATGCTATGTTTCAGAGAACAAGTTGATACAATTCGAGAAGATACAGTTGACCAGAATATCCATCAGATGTTATGAAGTAGACTGTTGCTAAGAGAAACACAATCATGCATATACTTAGACAATATTGGTGCTAGGTGGGCATCCAAGTATGTTGTGCCCTCATGATGGATTAGAGGGGGGGATTGTTGGTATGTTTCATAGTGGGGTCCAGCCCCATGAGAAGTGGCCCACATGTCTGTGGAGAGTAAAAGAAAAAAAAAGGGTTTCTTTTATAATGGTTTTTGAGAGAGAGTAAAGGGTTTGGGTATTTTTCTTTTTCTCTTTTTGGTGCGTAAGGGCAAGGCATAAGAGATGTCTTCTTGCCAAGATTAGGAACTTTGTTGCAACACAATGTCTCTATGAGTTTTGGTTTATTATCCAAACAAGCTTGGAAGATTGAAGATAAAAATGTGTTATTGTGAGAAAGTTTTGAGGTTCTGTTGAGCTATCAAAGAGGAAACTTGTGTCTCTATTTGATGTAACACCTCAAGTTCTTAGGGAAAAAAAAGAAGTTCAGAAGAATATGGATCATCCTATTTATCATAGTAGTTTTCTCTCTTCGAGTGCCCTGTGGTTTTCCCCTTCGAAAGATTTTCCATTTAAATCTTAGGGGTCATTTGGATGCCTGTAAATGGGGCTAATTGTAAATGATTGACAGGTAAATGGTTTGCAGTCTGTGTTTGGATGCTGAAGAATGCCTATCTGTAAATCATTTATAACTTTCAGCCCCATTTGATTTACAGGCAAAAATCTGTGATTTAATTTACAGGCTCTCCATTTACAGCCTAACGGCTATAAATGTTCTGATTGGCTCTCATTTACAGGACTTAAATAATGTACATGCTATCCAAACACAGAC